>JANHGN010010621.1:0-31449 GCA_024605025.1 Megaceryle maxima
AACCTTGGAGCAAACAAAAAAAAAAAAAAAAAAAAAAAAAAAAATTAAAAAAAAAATTATATATTTCCTTACACTGCCTGACCAAGATATGGGTGAAGATTAAAATAAGCCAGAGAAGATTTGAGCCGGAGAAAGAGCAGGTATATTTAAAAGCATTCATTTGCAGACAGTTATAATGACTATGTCTGGTTTCACTCTAATCAGAAAGATGAAGAAGAATTCATAGACTCCCTTCAGCATTACTGAGGACATTATGTGGCAGCTGTTTGTTCATACGGTAAATGTATAACATCATGTCTTGATTATTAAATATGTATTTGCAGGTTTACAGTAATATTCCTCTGTCAGACTTCAGCATACTTTATATTCAGGTGCAACAGCCTTATCTAGTATTAAGCAACCTCAGCATATTAAGTACACTTTGATTTTTCTCCCAGTTATTCCACAACATTCAAAAAATTGATTTTTAAGATTTTTATCAATGACCTTTAAGGTTCTTTTTGGGATGATACTTTTCTATCATGAAGATTCATTATGGACCTACACGCTTGGTTGTTGTCCACCACTCCTTTACAGTGCTTGCTTCTTTATATACAATATATTTTGAGAAATACTTAAATCTTTGTGCTAGATTAGTTGCAGGTACTTTTAAGCACTCTTTGAGATTGCTCTTTCTGTGTAACTTCCTGAGCTATGATTTCTACTTTTAAAATGTTAAAACTAATGACCAGGAGCTTGCAGTACCTGATTACATTGCATGATAATGAATTTCCTAATTTAATGTGATTTTATGTTACTGATCCAATTACATAGGCACTGTGTATATATTTCTTACTTGCATGCATAATTTCTTTCACAAAAGTTTAAATATAAATTGCCCAAAGCCTTCTTTGTGTCATGTTCTGGCCTAGAAAACAAACTCAGATAAAGCAACTTTTGTTTGAAGGGGCTGCCACTGTTAACACATCGATCATCCATTCTCTGTGTTACACTAAAGAGTGGACTACCTTTATCTTAAAGGTCCTTTCTAGTCTGATAATCTAAGAATCAACTGTGATTTTACAAGAGGCATTTTCTCTCAGCATTGTGAAAAGTTGCTCAGCTCTGAGACAAGAGTCCAGAGGTTCGTTCTTGCATTAGCTAGTCAAATTATCAGCAAATTATCCTGATCCATGAATTCACCAGAAAACTCACTGGAATAAAATAATTTTCAGTCCTATGGATACTCTGAGGAAAGAAAGCATTAACTCTCATTTTCCTTACAGTTATATCTATTTCTATAAAAATTGGGTGTGAGTGCATACAAATTAAATATGTAAACAAAACTAGAATCTACCTTTCCCACATGATAACCCCAAATGTAATAGCATTCTCAGTCTATTTGTCCTCCCAGCCATAAGTGAGCTGAACTCTTTTTTCACTCAAGCAAACACCTATATAGGTCAAAGGAAAATTGCTTTTGTAAAGACTGTGAAAATTGAGCAAGGAACACAGGACCTGGTACACAAGTAGCAGAATGCAGTATGCTACAGGGAGATCACACAGTTTAGCTATCCATCTCCACCGCACTCAGATTTCTCTTAGCAAAAGACACTGCAGCAGAAGCAGAAAATACAGCCTACACACACTGTACATTTCAAATACAGGAGAAAGTGTCAAAAGCAACTAAGTGAAAACAGTGCCTAATATAGAGACAAGTGGTAACATCATGTCTCCCATCAAGACAATGGAGTTAAATTAAAAGTACAGTCAGTGGCTTTGGTTAGGTATCTCCTCCTCCTGTGAACAGGTATGTGTAATGTTCCCTTTTTTTCCAGAGGTATGGTGTATGACCCTTATTGTACTCTCCTTCAACAACATAAATAACTCAGCTACTATACTAAAGAAAGATCCATGCTGGAAGCTGGAAAGTATTCTGGGGAAACTTGACTATTTATTTGGCCTGTTGTATCGGTCCCTTTCAGGTATAAGGCCAGGTGGACCTGTAGTTCCTGTACAAGGTCATTTATGTTCCTTTAGGCAGAACAGAGCCTAAAATGAACTTCTGTGGGTCCTGCTGCCAAAATAAGGGAGTACAACCCAATCTCAATAATATGGTATTGCCTTTGTGATGGCTGTACAGCCTGTACTTTATACAATTTCTAAAAATTTTTATTAAATAGATTTACAGGGCCTTAATAATACCTTGAAAGTAACTGTAAAAGGGCTTTCACTTCTAAGATCTGGTAATAAAAGAGTGAGGAAAAAACATAAAGACCTTTTTAAGATTTACTTTTCCCAGACAATAAAAACACCAAAAGGGAAACATTTCAGAATGACTCATTTGTAACCTCACAATTGAAAGAATTATTTAAAAATCCCCCAAACTTGACAGCCTACAATCAAATGAATCAACCAGGAACAGAACCCAGCCAGAAGCTCCTACCACGTATTGATGCCTGGAAAATGCGACTCTGGGAAGCCATCATTCTTCAACTACAATGGCCTGAAAGTATTTGGTAAACAACATGACTGCAATGTAAAGGTACAATAAACAGAGCAATATTAAAAATTCAAAAATGACTGCAGGGACTGAGGAAATTATTACTCTGTGGTTTTTGTTTTATTCAAGTGCCAACAATATTTAGTAATCTTTCTTGTTTTTCTTTCTTGCATTCCTTTCAAAACACACTCATTTTGGTAATGCACTAGGTTAACCCTAACAGCACTACTGAACAGCTAGCTTGAGCATCAGCCTCTGCATTCTTTACAGCACTAAGGAAGGCCTCAGCACTTACTGTTTTAAAGAAAAATACAAAAATATAAAAAAAATAAATAATCCATACAATGTCCATTGATTGTACTCTATGGGTATTTTTATCTGGAAGCACAGATCTAAACACCCAGGCTAAGTTTTTTAGTATTGAGGAAAACAATATTGTATTCAGATATGCCGTATATTCCTAAAGAATAACTAGCTTGCTCAGCTGAAACACACACCAAGATCATATGCAGACCCCAAATTCTGAAAATCATCACTGCTCCAAACACCCTTTTTATTGCACAACAGCAAATTAAAAAAATTTGATTTCAACAATGTAACTGAGGCAAGCACTCTAAGGCAAAAACTGAATAAACAAACGTCCAACTGTTCACTTAACAAAGCACTCTCTTTGATGGAGCTACCAAGCTAAAGGACAAGAGTTGCACCTGATTCACCTCTGTACAGCCATTCACGCAATGCATAGCTTCACTGACACTAGTGAAACCACACTGCAGAGAAAATCAGCTGAGTTCAGTCAAAAACTGCAGCCAATAAATGTAAACATGACATGTTCATACCCAGTTGGAAAAGCCTGAGACCAAAACACTGCTGTGCTGTCTAAGCTACAGGTCACATTTTCAAGATTATTCTGCCTTCCACAACAACCATGGCAAAATGTGTATTTTTGCCATGAGAATGCTCAGCGTTTGGGCAATTAAAACCTCCGAGGATTAGGTCATGCTTTCCAAACCCAGTCATATAAGTTTCTAACTTCTTTTGAGACACATCATACATTAAACAGTCAAGAATGCAGATAACTGAGCCTGGAGCAATCACTTTTCCTGTTCTGATGCATAAAGTCATTGCCCTCTGGCAGAAGCACAAAAGAGCTTCCCTATTTCTTTTTTGTCCTGAAGCATCCTCTAATTTGCCTTCTTACAACTTCTACCATATAAACAAAGAAAACTAAAGATAACAGAATCCCCAACTGATGAAATAATTAAAGTTTACCGAGACCTCAGAGAACATTCAAGTACAGCACACTAAAGAAAGTAAAACTGAATCAGAATGGTGGAGGAAGTAAAGATGTGCCACTAACACTTTGAAGTGGTAGGAAAAATGTGGCTTCATAATTGTTTGAAGTTAAGAAAACAGGACATTATTTATGAAAGAGTAATACCATGGTGACAGAGACTTCAGGTTGGATCCTCCAAGACTTTCATGATGCACCCACTTCCAGAACTTCTAAATTCAGATTATTGAAAGATTATTAGAGATTAACACCATTAGCCTTCACAATCATTTTATCATAAAGTCCACCTTGCAGAAACTTGAGAATTTAACTGAAATCTATCTTTCTAAGACGAAAGTTAATTAGCAGTACCTCAGCCTGACAGAAATAAAAAATAATACCCAACAAAAAAAACTACTGACATGGTTTGTACAAGATGGCTACATTAAAAAAAAAAAAACAAAAGGATTTCTTGTTGCTATTTTGACATCTTCTGAGAGACTTATGTATTAAAAAAAAAAAAAAAAAAAGTAATTCATAATACTAATCATGTCTGCTAGTTTGTTTTCTTTTTAATGCTAGATAAAAAAAATTAAAAGTCTGTCAGGTCAATGACAAAAAAAATTTAAATTGTAAATGAAATTATATTAAAGTAATAATAGCAAACATTTCAGTAATTACTTCATATCTTACTAGAACATAGATGTGTTTGCATTAACTGGGTAATCAGAACAAGTAAAAGAGCAAAAACTGCTCATTAAACAATAAAAAGTACATTAATGAACATAACTGAAGCAAATGCTGCCTATTTTCATTGTCTTCTCACTTTGCATAGACAAAAAGAGTCCTTCTCAGCAACAATAACTGAGAGGCTCTGCTTACTCAAGCAGTAGATTTTAGATAAATATTTGCCCATCCAGTGACATTAATAAGGCTTTTGGTTACTATAGGGACCTGCCTGTGGCTGGTCAAAGATCAGACTCCCCACCATAAAGGTCAGGGACTATTCTTGTTATGCACAGCTCTTCCCATTCTCTCAAACATACACAACTGGCTTTGATGAGAATTCACATTGTCTTTTGAACAAGCCCATATATAACTCACTGCTACTTACTTTTTAGGCCATCTTCATTTCTAAGAAACCATGCACAGACTATTTCTGACCACTTCTGATTAAAACTATAGCAGTAAGTTTCCAGATTTTTCCTCTAAATCGTGCATCACATGGATTTCCCCTATGTCTATCTCTGATAGTTTTCTCTATCCACATTCAGTCCAGAACTGTTAACTTCACATCCTAAAAATCAGAAGTTCAGCTTACAATTTCTCTTATTAGATACAGCAAATACAAGGTTCTCTTTGATTCCTACTTTTTAATCTTTACAGACCACACATACATTTTTCAGGTTTACTGTATGAAGAGTTCAGTGTTTTGTATAATCTCCAAAATTCCTATACACACAAGAGTTACACACCTTCACTTGTTTTGTGGGTTTTATTAAAAAAAAAAAAGATAGAATTAATGTATCAGGCATTAAGAAAAACCTTAGCTTTACAGCTATTCTTCATGTTAAGAAGACTAACCAGCTATCTCATTGCTATCTACTTAGCAAAAAGAACTATCTTGTCCATATTTACTCTAACAGTCTTTCTCCTATTCCTTTTCTGGTTATTCCTGTTCGCATGCAAACATGAAATGTTAATATATGTGCACGAGCAGGAATTTCTACACCAACCTTTCAAAGGGTGAATTACAGTTCATAGCATGCTTTTTTAGCCCAAGAAGTTCAGCCATGAACCACTACTACATCAATTAGTACCTTAACAAACTGAAGACAGATCTACAATCCATTGGCATAAGCTTCCACAATAGAAGGCAAAACAAATGAGTTTTTCTATAATGGCTTTAACAATTTTTTAAGATACTCTTTTCATGTACAGTCTGAGTGATCTAGCCACTCTTATTCCAAGAAAGGAAAAAAAGCAAGCAATGGCTTAGGTATAAACCTTAACCATGGGTAAGGAATTTTTTTCAGTTGTATGAATTAATTCTTGTTGATAACAGATACTTGACTGATTTGCTAAAGAAATATTCTTTTCATTCACTGCAGTTATATAAAGCAAAACTCCTAAATATATATTCATTGTGACACAAATTCCCAGTATCATGATGTTTTGATTTGAGCACAATGCTCATTAATCTAGCACAATTACCACCTTTTAAACATTACTGCAGAATTTACACATGGATATAATGAGACAGATATTGTAAACTGGACAACACGCTAGGGCAATGGAATACTTTAAAAACAAGAAAAACACCCCAAACATTTTGTCAAAAAGCCACAGAGCAAATTTAGGTGACAGAGACATTTTCTTAGACCACCTTGGTTTTTTTAATTTACTTTAAATATTTTCATGCTCTGGGAAAAACACTTTAGTGTTCTAGAAAGGATACGTTAATAGTGGCTGTCAATTGATCTGACTAAAGCCTTCATCATAAAAAATGTATAGCTTTATATAATTAAAAAATCCAAGCACTGTGAGTTGACTAAAATACTGTGGACTCTTAAATAATTCAAATTTGTGTTTAGTTACAGCAGCTGTTTAATTAAAAGGTAGAAACTGCAACTAATCCACTATGGTTGAATGAAATATAATCTATAACAGAGTTTAATCCCCCTAAGACAGAGAACACTGATATGGATTCTAGAAGTCGAGGGCTCCATTTAATGAATCTCACAAAAGGGATCATAATACATCTGAGCCAGCATATCTTTGTTTCTCTGATTATCCAAATAATGAATCATTTCCCAGCTTGGTGCTAAAATTATAATTTTGTATTTTAATATTAAAAAGAAAATCTTTCACATGCATTATGTAAATTCTTCTGCTGGAATTTGTACTCAAAGCTTTACCAGAGTGAGAAATTAGATGCACAAGAATAGAAGAAATGCATTTTTTGACTCGTAGATAACTACTTAATTGTTCATAATTAAAACATTATGTAACAAAATTCTTGCACGAATGGCCTGGAAGTATGTTTGCAACTTAAAAGTCAGCTAAGGAAACTGCTGCACATGGAGGAGTTCTGCAGTTGCTTGCTCTAGATTAGCTTCAACAATTCAGAGATGATTTCAACTTTATATAAATTCCCAGAAGTATACTTCAAGGCAGAAGTAGAACAAAACATTATTTATTTATTTATTATATTTCTATATTTGTAATTACAAAACATAATAAACAAAGCTAAAAATCACCACATTTGCCTTCTCAGACCCAGAAAGCATTCATTACTTTGGGATATTTGTAATCATACTGAATTTTGTTTATACCAAGGCAGAGGGGCTATCAAAGCTGAAAATGGTAGTCCTTAATTAGAGAGGCCAGGTGGCACACAGAGCCACAGCACAAGTGCCTCTCCACATCACTGCCAATGATTGAAGACTTGACCTCAGCAACCATTCTTCAGGGGTGAAAAATAATACAGTCACCAGGTGGCCATCTCTTCAACATCGACAGCCATCTGCACCAAAATGTGCTAAATTATGTTTAGTTCTTTTTAATGTGAACCATTATCTATTAGACTCACAGCAGGAAACCATGAGGTCCTGTTAATTGAAACTTCAACTGTGACTTAAACCTCTGTCCCAGACAGCCGACAGACACTTTAACTGCTGAGCCCTTCAGTTTAACACGGTTAACATTTTTTTCTATGTGGCTGATCAGATATAGACTGGTAAATGCCTGATCTGCAAAACAGTCAAGGTTTTCTGGAAGGATTCCTACTGTGGAAGAGTTTTTACAGGTTTCTCAGTTCTGTGTGTAAGACACACACACAAAAATAACCGGTTTGATTTTTACCCACCATTGTTTATTTTCCTAATGAGCTGAAAAGCAGTTGTGCTTGTGACTTGTTAACAAGCAGCTATTAACCCCTTCCGAGGAATGCCCTGAGAAGATGCAGTGCAATGCAAGCTGCTGGGCCAAGACACCTACAGGCTCCACTTGGGTCAAGAAAACACAAAACTTCTGTCCTGATCTGTCACCCTTCCCAGGAAATGGAAGTCATGGAGTTTCCTTGCTGAACCGTTCCTCAGGTATCGGGAGACTGAAAACATACACCAAAATGCAAACAGAGGGTGAACACACTAGAAAAAGGGAGAGATGGGAAAAACAGAAGCAAAGTTTGCCCCCATCGCAAAGATGATCCCTTTAATGCTCAGATTTCCCTGAGCACCTTGACTGCTGTAACCAGGAGAAGCTAAATGGGAACCTCCACCTTTATTGGGACCAGTGATCTCTATGGACATGCCCTCTATAGATACTCAGCAGTATTTCCCCTTTGTTACTTCAGCTGCACTTGAAAGAGATCCAGCACTGAACAGGAACTACCCTGGGAAATGACAACCTTACAAAGACTACTTCAAGAACACTGGCAAAAGAAACACCAGCAAGGCAAGGAATCATCTGAAGCTGTAAGCTTGGGACAGACTGACCCAGTACATTCTGCATCTGGAGGAGCAGGGACTGTGTGAAGTAAAAGACACCTATCATTTCTCAAAAGACTCAATTAAAGGTTCATGGACACCTCACTAATTTGTAAAATACCAATGGCATTATCAAGTTATCTGTGGTTCATGCATTAGGAGAACTGTGAAAAGAGTTAATTTTCTGCACTGTCATTTACATCTCTGAGTGCCCAGGTGATCCTTGTAACCTGGGCAGGTGGAGAGGGGCACGGACAATCATGGATCTTCAGTCAAAGATGTTTTTATTCAAATGAATAAAATACTAAAGACACAGACTCTTATGACTCCAAGCTTGCACATTAACTGAATCATGGTTCATCAATTTTTAAATCCACTTTTAAAGCTTCCTCCTAAAAGCCAAAAAGTAGCTACAATAGATAGTCTTGCAAAACACAGCATCTGTTCTCTTTCATTCCATGGTTATAGATAACCTTCATAAGCTGATTTGCTCATGACAATAAATTTATTTTCAGAAATTATACTCCTGATCTAATATGAAACAATAAATAATTCAGAAGTTCCACATTATTACAGGGAATTATATTTAGGAGATCAACTAGGGATCTCTGTAATGAGAAACATTCACCTTGCTAGAGGAATGCTACTCTGCATTTAATCTTATAATATTCCCTTCAGGGTGTACAAGACAGCTTGCTGGAAAATATAATGACTCCTTGACTGTTTTCTGAAGAAAAAAAAAAAAGAGTAAAAAAACCCCAGTGATATGGAAATGAGAGTTTCATCTGAAATTCCATATGCACTATTTTAAAGCCACCTTGTTTCAATATGGAGAAAATCAAAAGATTTTGATGGGCCTGATGATATTATTTAGAAAAAGAGATTAAAACCACAAAGAAACAAAAGACGTGGCACATGTGGTCATATTAATAGAAAGTCACTTGTATTTCACAAACAGGAAAAGATCTGCTTCAGCTGTTTTGACTTTACTGTCTGCTATGAGAAAGAAAAAAGTTGGTTCATAAAGTTCCCATTGGCAAAAAAGTAAAAGCATCTGTTGAGTGACTTGTTAACCAAGTGCAGCAGCAATGATGCTTATAGCAGTACAGCTTCATTCTCACCAGTAAGCTTTTAGGCAATCACCACCCGTTACAGCTGAGAACTGCAGAAACAGAGGAATACATTTCAGAATACTACCATACGTGAGCACTCATCTCAAAGTAACTATATTACAATTAAGTATTTTTGCATGTCTCTTGGTCACCCTCTCCAATAGTTGTAATTTATGTTAAAAATGGTAAAAAGGAAGAAAATATCTAAATTTTCCAACCAAAGCTAACACTGGGTGTCTGTTGCATGCAGGGTAATAAAAATTGAAGTATGTAGCCATCTTCCAAATGAGGTAACTAAACAATACATACATAGTTTCCACCAGTCTAGAGTCTCCCAAGAAAAATCATTAAATTGTCAGCATGTATGATCAGCACTGAAGGAATAATAAATATTATTGATGATGACAGCATGATATTATATCTCTGCATCATTATTCTAGAGGTGTACATTTTCAAAGCATCCCATGAGAAGTATGCAGACAATGCCATTAATTGCTTGTGGGATTTAGGCATGCCATTTAGATGCAACAGCCTGAAAAAATATGTCTAAATCTTCTAAATGTTTTATTATTTTTTTAAGCATGGTACATTCTGCCTCAGAGTATTTCAAATTACATTCTTCGGTGTAATTAAAATCTACTCACAATTAACTTTGTGGCAAAAAAAAGAAAATTTATCTTAAGAAAGATAGACAATCTAAAGGATCAACTTCAATACTTTAGAAAGTACAGTGACACACAGTATACAATGCAAATAGAGTTCCAGGAACAGGGATCTCAAAAGTTTCCATTTTAGTTTCTAACCTTGTTATTATTACACATCATATGTCCATAGACACCTACCATCACAAAAGTCATTAGGTTAAAAGTTTCTATTCAGGCACTAATTTCAGGGTTACACTTTGAAACAAGGATTCTGACATACATAAAGTCTTACCGTGCTTTTTTTCTCTAGTAAGTCTCAAAAACAAAGAGTCTATGTTCTATTTATGCAATAACCTACAGTGAATTGGCGATCTTTCAAACTAGTTTCCATTCCCTGTTTCATAAGGTTTCACAATAGTAATGCTGAGACTCTGACCCCTGCCAATTATATTTACATTTTATTTCGGTTATGACAAGTTTTCCTCCAGAATTAACTTTGTCAAACATACAAATACTATTTTGTAACTAGTATAGCCAGATATGATGTGCAATCCATGTGAAAAGAGCCACTGTGAACATGTAGCATCTAGATGTAATTCCATCCATAGGTAGGCAGAAGAATAAAACTCATATTCATTGCAAATCCTGAACCAAATAAGAAAGCTTTTTTTACCATTATCAAGACAGTCTCCATTCTATTACCCTGGGAAATGCAGCTAAACTATTTATTACAGGTATTGGTTAACAGCATTCACTACAAATATGGTAAAATGGCATATATTACAATTAATTAGATTTCCAGAGCAGTAATGTGGTATTTGGACTTTGACATTAAATCAATTCAATCTTTACAGATACTCTTGACAACCCCACCCGTAAAATCAATAGTAAAACCTTGTATCCCTCAGAAAGGACAATGGCATCTATGTGAAAACAAGAATTTAAATAAAATTGGAATTGTCTGTAGCAGGTAGCTTGGGGATTATTCTAGCACTTGTACAGTATTTACCATGACTTTTGAATTAATTTGATATTCCAAATCAGAATACAGAGGTTCTTTAAATATGTAATTGTCTACTGTGAATAGTTTGTTTGATATCATGGATGTGGCACTTATTTTTTTCTCCTTTATCAAAGGAAAGTTAAACAGTTTTGTGAATAGTTTAAGGTAAAATGTAGATCTTCTGTTAGCATTTATTCCACCAAAGTGGTTTCACTAATTGCACACTGATGGCCTGATTCTAAATTATCCTTATGATAGGGTGCAGCTGTGACAATGACGATGGGAACATTGGTAGGAAGAGGCAATATCCTTTGCGGAAAAGTAAACTTTTTATTTTATATTTGTTCTATGTAATAGAAATGTTTACTTTTTAACACGGCTTTTGTTGTTGTCACCACTCATCTTCCAGTTTCTCATTAGGTTAAACAACAATATCAAAGAAGTGCTTTTCTTCCAGCAAGATACCATAAGCATCAGACTGAGAACCAAGACCTGACAGTGACAGAAGGAAATGGCGAGACACACTTTCACAATCACTTGGAAATATTAAGGCTTGAAAAGAGAAACAAAATGAAAGAGACTTGAAGGATGCAGCTACCACAAAATAATTCTGAATCTCCCAGAGAAGAGTGGAAGAATATAAATATTCATTGTGTTCAACAGAGAATAGCACATTGCATGCTCACTGCAATACAGAGACTCTTTAGTATATGCTGAAGCCTCATAACAATGGGATTTGCCAATTAAATCTGAGGGGTGTGATCATTTCTGTTGTGATGTTGTGAATAACATGCTGAGAGACACTCAGATGAAAGGGTTTTGAATCACTGCAATATTCTGTTTCAGGCTTTTTTTTTATATACATCTTGTGTAAATATGAGAATGAAATGTGGTAGACATGCCTGGGGAGACTTAAAGGAAGGTTATTTTGAGGTTGTTTTTCTTTACTTAAGACAGCTAAATGCTAAACTAATACCAGCTGTATTTTTTATTTATTTAAGCCTGTAAATTGCACCTAATTAATAGACCCTGATGAAATAAGATACCTGCATTCTCTCAGATTTGGACCTAATGGAATTTTTCTCTGTTATGTCTCATGATCAAATCTTGGGACTGTGCTGTGCATACCTAAAGAAACAGGTTCCCATGTTTTCTTCCAAGTAACTGCAAAGGACGGAGGATGGCCACCCTGCCACTACTGTTATTTTAAATCCTTTCATTGCAAGCATCTAAAAAGCCCTCACTGGGACTCTCAGAAGCTGAGGGGGGAAAGGGAGGTTTTAGTGCAACCTGAAAGCATTCTCAGAGAGCAGCACCGAAGACCTCACCACATTCCTGCAGGATTCACAGCTAAGAATCCTCAAAAAGAGGTTAGTGGGTTCCCTACCCCATTTTTTTCAAAGGGTGAGTTAGGTGAGGCACTGAAGTGATAGACCCAAGATTATCATCACCATCATCGTTCACATTAACATAGTACCTGGAAGCCAAGTCATGGACCACAAGGCCCAGACTAAGTGCAGCTCGAGCAGAACATAAAGCCATCTTGCTTGAAAATCTTATAATCTGGCAGAAGACAACAAACCCTAATAGACATCTGGCAGAAGACAACAACCCCCTGCTATTCAGCACCTTTACAGTAGTCTCTGCTTATTAAAAAACTCTCTCAATGCCCCTAAACTATCGTATTTCTGGTGTACATACCATGGCAATGGAGACATTTAAGGAGAGTTTTGAAGGAGAACCAACATCACTTCATGGGAGTATGTTGGGAGCTCTTCTGCCTGAAGGCATGGAATGAGGTGCTGGAAGCACTGCTGACAATCTGCTCCATTGTATTCTGCATTCACTTCTTTTCTGAATTGATCTGATGTTTGCATGTTCCCAGTATAGTCCTTATTACCGTTTAACTGTCAGGCACAGATACTTCAACAAATCTAAAGGGAAAACACGTTTGTGTAGATCTATATTTAAATAATGTTTCAGATGTCTTCTATAAACCCCATCCACACTAGCAACTATCAGAATATTTAAACCCTCAGCAGAATGTATAAGACATTGCCTCTCATTTTAATGACATACACGTAGTTTTTTGGAAAATGAAGCCACCAAGACCTAAACTGCTCCCAAAAGTCTCCCAAAAGCTGTCAATGATAATAGGTTGCTCTGTCTGGAGGATTGTTTACGAGAACTGAACCAAGTATGCCCAGCTAATATATTTAATTAAAAATTTTTTGTCCATTAACATGGTGTCTTGTATTAAGTGACAACGCAAAGGATTTACACTGAGCATTAACTTATTTCAGGCTATATTCTAATATATATATTTCAATTGCCAGTTACCATTATGTCTATATGGCAGATATCATATAATCTTCATGAATCAGCATAAATTAGATCTAAATTCATTTTTCTTGGTAATATCATTTACCTTCTTGCAGTAGCCATCAGCTTCCAGTGTATGCTAAACCCCATTTTGGCCTCTAAAAATCATTGTCACAATTTCCTTTGCCTTCAGCAAGATTTGGATTTGGCCTAGGGAATTTATCCCATTTATTTGCAAAGCTTTTGATAAGTGTGTACATCCCTGGAGTAATTCATATTGCAGGAAAAGAAATTTCTTAAATGTGACAAGTGTTGATAAATTTCTCAGGAACAGAAAATTTGAAGGATGCTCTTACTATAGTCTGAGCAGTTGCCTGGCACACTTGCTGACAGCAAACTGGGATTCTTGAGAAGTTTTTAAAACAATTTCTCCTCCATGGTTTTGAATGTCTGCACAACTATTGACAGATTCTGTATTAATATGCATTATAGGGACAAAGATGTGGATAAGTTAAGCAGTAGTCTCCCTATCAGGCACTTACTGCTGATCCATAAGCCTTATGATGTGCAGTATCATCATTTTGGAGGTCATACACTCAAGAAATTTAGTTTTGCTTAGTTATCATAAGTACTTCAATGCTGCAAAATAATTCTGATTCAACTAGAAAAATAAGCTCCAATTGGCTAAGACTTAGCTCTAGACTCTTCTTGTCAAGAGTAATCCAGAAAGAAGCAGAAGAATAAAAGCAGAAGAAAAAAAGTAAAGTGGAATGACAATTTTCATAAGCAAGCGAGGAACAGCTTCTCCAAGGTGAGTAACTGGAAAAATGATGTTAATGATCCTGCATTAGCTGGGTAAAATATCACTGCTAAAACAAATCAGTCCAGATTTGAACCATTGTGTGGCTCTACATCAGTACCAATTAAGGTGGCAGATGATGTATAAAGAACCTGGACAAAGGATATTATTATGTTACAAGCTGTATTGATTTTTACAAGGCTTGTTTGATTGACTGACTGATACTATCAAGTAATTAGCTTTAATCTTGGGTTACAATGACCAGAAGAAATCCTGAATCAGGTTATATTTGATCTTAGATAGCACTTTACTGATAGCAAAGTGCTTAAATAAGGCAGAACCCTTTGTAAAGCCAGTGTTCCCTTTGTAGAGCCAGTGTTACAGAAATTGTGCAGAACTTGGCACACTCGGGAGGTGCTGCATATCTGATTTTAAGATCATATACATAAAATAGCATGAAAATCCAGTGCCTCTTTTTTTTTTTTTTTTTTTTTTTTTAAATACATGTATATTTCATTTACCTAAAAGACAGTCACAGGGACTAGAGGTAGGTAAGATGCCCAGTCCACTTGTCCACTGTGGCCACTTCTCTTGCTGACAATGACAGGACATTTACAAGAGCATTTATAGTTTGCAAGCTCATTAACCATAAGAAAAACAAACTGTATATACCAGGAACCCAGCCTCACAAGTGAGCCCCATGCAGTGCATTTCTGAACCCAGATCCCAAGCTGATACTTTTATTGCCCAAAAGGCAATTCTTTGGGGACAGAAAACCAGTTACAGACATTTGCAGTACGTCTCCTAGGACAACTAACAGCAAGATGTCTTGGTTTTGTCTTTATTGCCCCCAACTCTTTTATCTCCATTTCACATATGTGCCTGATTTCAGACCCAGTCTGTAAAAAAACCTTTCATGTTTTGGTCTTTGAGTTCCCCAATTCACCTGTTGATTTGTACATACGTATTTGCCTTCCCTCCATTTGTGTTTGCATATTTGCATTTGCTCCGTGTGCTGGGCCACACTGCTTCCTCAAATACCACCTTCCTTCACACAGACTCTCTCACACCCCTGTCTTCCTGATCCCATATAATTCAGCTCCAGTCATGGAGGTCTCTATCCCACTCACACCTTTATTCTTTTTCTATATACAGATAGAAATTTTTCCATTTTTCTGCTGAGCAAAGCCCCTCTATTAAAAGCCATCTACTTAGACCCCTTTCCTGTTTTAAATAATGACCTCAACAAATTGGCACTAATAAACCACAGGCAAATGCCACAGTGAATTTGCTTGCCCCAGCTTCTCCAGCATAGTCAGCTTTCTGTGTGATAAACTACACGCGGCTGCAACCAACATACTTGTTTGTAAAGCACCTGTCAAATCTTCAATTGCATACAAATTATAAATAATACAATTGGAGATTGTAATAGCAGATGTACCATGATTTTTACAACAGGCAGTGCCACTGAATTAAAACCTAGTATAGTGCTAAAGATACCCTTCTGTGAGAGAAACAATATTATTTCTGCCACTGTGCTAGTTGTTGACTTGTAGTGTATCCAGACTCATATATAATTTTCTTTCATCACGATAATTTTATATTCATAGTGTTTAAACAGTTGGAAAAATACAGGTAGTGTGAGCAAGTTATAGCTCAGCTTATCTCTGTAGTGCTTTTAATGTAAAATCCAGTTCTTGGTCATTGGGGTGGGGGGGGGGTGGTGGTGTTGAAACACAGTGTTTTCTCGTTAAATCTCTCTTTTCCCCTTTTTTTATTGATTTGCAGATCTTTGCTCCCAGAATGAATTCTCAGTTCCTCTTCTGGTGACATATTTTGTGCATTGATATTTATTGTGGTTCTGGCTATATATATATATGCCCCAGGGCTTCAGCTCTTATCAAGAGAGAGATTCAGTTTCACAAACTGCAGGTCCTGTTTTTTCTGGTTCAACATATCCTTCCTCTGGAAGTTTCTGGGTTTGCTTGCCTCCTGAGAATTTATAAAGTAAGACAAAGTTCCAGAGTAAAGATAAATGTCTGAATATGTGACACAAAAAAAAAAAAAAAAGAAAAATCACAGCTGTTCTGATAATAAATGCTGCCAGCTCATTTGAAAACTGCACTAATTTAGGTAGAAACAGAACAAGCTGATGCGTGCAGGCATTTACAGCCACCCTGGACCCCAGAACAAAGCTTCCACCCCAAGGACCTGCCAAGAGCCAGGTGGCCTTCAGAGCCAGGTTCAAAACTTGGTTCAGCCTTACCACAGCTCAGCTCATGTCCTCATGAGAGCAAATGGGAGAGCTGCCATTCTTTTCAAAAGGAACATATTTGAGTTAACAGTTTGCTAGCCACCACTGACTGCATGCCTAAGTGGTTAAATGATGCATTCTCACACACAAATAGCCTCTGAGAGTGCAAATTACATGCAAAACCTCCAGTAACTATGTTTGTAAAACTTGACTCCATGTAAAAGGAACTAAGAAATTTTTAGAACCTGGAATTGTTTCTGCAGTCATTTTTAAGATGATAGGGCATACTGAAAATAAAGCTTAAGAAAACAGTAAAGTAGGCTGCTCCTTATTGTAACTTGTAAATGCCAATCTAGTGCTGTCTGGGGAAAATGTCCCTGATGTTGGATACTAGGGAATGGGCAGGCCAAGACAGAAGGAAGGCATCTGGTATAAAAATAAGAACATGCAACTCAGATTTTTACATCTCTTGTGAAATAATCTCTCTGCACTTTGAAAAGCTGGTGTGGTGACATTAGCATCTTTTTTGTTTGTTTTTTTTGTTTGTTTTTTTTAATGGTAAATGTGGCCTCTAGGAAAGAATTAAAAAGGCCTTGAATTGGATATAGGCCTATGAAGACAGCATACAGTCAGAAATGGATGCTATATATTTTCAGGGATTTCCCTCCCTTTCTCACTCCTCTTCTCTTTGATAAAGAGAGATAAAACATCCACATAACTTCTTACAGTAACTGTCCTTTTTCTTCCAATGGGATAACAGTTAAGCTAATGGGATAACCATAGGAAGCAGAAATTCAACACAAAACAGACAGCAGGTACTTACCAAGCAAATTGCTCTGAAACAGAAATAATGTCACATATCTCCCAGAACATTATAAGTCTTCAGCCAAAGTCCCGAAAAACTAACCAAATCCCTAAAACAGTTTTTAGCCTGAAAATAGAGGTTGCAGAGATCCCATGAAATCTAAGGACATGCTGCTTTAGATTTACTATGGAAAATGTTCAGGTAATAACATAACATACAGCAATATAAAGCCTTGAGATAAACTAATTTAAAACAAAGTCAGGAAAGACAGTTAAATTTGTACAAAGTGAACATAGCAGTACAATAATATCACATGCTCATCCTACTTTGAGAATGATAGCCAAATTATTCTTGCTTGGAGTGAAATCCTCACCCCATTGAAATCAATAGCTGTATTATCAAAGCTTCACTATCATCTCAGTCTTTATGACTGCCAGCTCTTCGGCCAATGAAACAAAATTTCAGAGAAACAATACTATATTCAAGGATCTTTATTCACTCTAATATATAGGCATGTACACCAGGTAAATTTTTTACTATTATGACAGATTTGACATTCAGTTTTTGATCATATGAAAAACAGCAGATGCCTTTCTAGGCAAAATGGGAAAGACAGAAAGGCTAACGATAGCGTAACAGTGCTGTTAAGGAGGGGAAAACATATTCTGGTGGGTTTGGGGAGTTTTATCTTCTTTACTGGAAATAACTGTATCTTTGTGAAACAGCCAATATTCAATAGCTGTGGTTGTTATTTTTAATTTGAAAGTAACTAAGACAAACTACAGATAAAATTGAAGATTTTAGATTTGCTCTTAAATTCCAGCTATTGGACTGTCTTTGAATTTAGAAGCAGCTGTAATTCAACACCACTGCAAGAGCTCCCCACTCTCTGCCTGCCCCCTAACTAATTTATATGCTGGAACAGAGAACATAATGAGAAACAGCAGATGCCAGATATAACCATGCAAGCCACATCCTAAGGAGCTGTAACAGTACAATTGTAAAGGGAGATGCTGTGAGTCACCACCAGCAGGAACTGCAGCCCATTCATCCCTGCCTGGGCTGGGTGCAATCATGGGGTAGCTGCAGTGCCATGAAGCCCAGTGTGGGTTGCCCACCACTGCTCCTAGGATTTATTACATTCTTGTCTGAGTCATGCCAGTGACAGGTCTCTTCAACAGGTCTGCAGCTAATAAAGGTCTTATGCAGTCTACAGAAGTGACTACAATGTAAATGTGTCCAGAGAGACTGGTTCAGACCAGAAAACTATGAACTACTTTTGTGGTTTTCCTATTTCAGCTATTGTCTCATTCCTACAATCAAGATTCAGTTACAAAGCTGTTCTTTGAAGCTGAATGTTATTTCGTGATATCTGTTTTAACTGTAGACACCAAAAAAAGTCAGCAATATTTTAGATTATCTTACAGTGTCTTGAAAAAGCACAAAAACCTCTCAACACAAGGACAAACGAAAAGCAATTCAAATTCTTACAGCCTGAGCAGCTACCAAAAAAGGATTCTCCACATAACCGTGTGATGAAGAACAAAGCTATCTTTATTTTGGACTTTAGCTGGATCTGGTATGGATATTTTTATCATAAAAAGAAAAAATAATCTACGAATAAAGTAATTTTCTTCTTATATTTTTTTTTTCTTTGCAAAGAAACCTCATCATTAAAAAGCATTTTAGCACATTAGAACTGAAATACCTTTGTTTAGTCAACAAAACCTGCTCTCTGATGATTCAAATAGCAATATGAATACAGTCAACATTAATGACAGTCAGCATCCATTCAGCAATTAGAATAATACTATGTCCTGAGTTTTAAGGGCCACTTACTTAATAGGAAGGAATTTTATATATATATATATATATACTGACACACAGATGGCACTTTAGTTCTTATGAAAGAAACAGACTTAAACACCTTTCAGAAACATTCAGAATCCAACTTAGAATTTTAACATCTCTATTCCCAAGAGAACTGCTTGTATCTGAAGATCAATTATCAAATCATGTGACTCTCATAACGTGATTACATCTAGAATTTACATTAATAAAATCAAGGTATTTCTTTAACAAGATCACTACAGGCCAGAGGAGGGTTTCAAATGACAGCACTATGTCCTATGGCCCTGCACCTCCACTGTGGCCAAAGAGAGCTGAAAATGGGTCCTGTTGAGGTGCTGCCACCAATGCAAAGAGCAGGGTGATGTTCCTCCTGGTCATACCTGAAGGCCAGTCTCACTAACCCTTCATAGCCTGAAGCACAGAGTGCCTCAGGAACATGCAAAGAGGCAGTGAGACAGGTAGGGCTCTGCAATCCAGGCCTCCATGGAAGGGACTTCCATGATGACTTCTGGATCAGGCATGGAAGATGGCCTGAGAAATTATGTAGTCTTTGACTTAGCAGCATAAGAATAGTCTAAGAGCTGATGCAGCAGGTTGGTTCACATTTAATTATATATACCAAAGGCTTAGAGATTAATTATTTTACTATCTTCACCAAAATCAGTCTAGAGATAAAAGATATTAGTCTGATTTCAGGGTTTTGAACAGCAGTCCATTCATTTATAAAAGGTAACCTATTCTCAACACGAAGCCTGATTATTTATATTTACTGTGTGTATCTGTGCATTCTCAGAAATCAAATGTCTGTAATATTAAATGCTTCCATTCCCATCTTTAGTTCAAATTCAGGAGCAGCTGAAGGTTGTGACCATCTAGGGGCATATATATGATCCCTGTTAAATTAACTACCTGCTTCAACCCATGTTTTCATGGACAACTGTCTACAGCATGGTTGCAATCACTAGGCATTTTGGAAGTTTCATGGCTAAGCAAGATTCAAGGAAACTTGCCCTGGAAAGAGGGAATTGGCAGTTGTGCTGGCTTGTTCTGCAACTGCATGGGGAGGTCCTCCTCTGAAACTGCTCATTCTTTCCTTTTAAAAGTGCTAAATCTACACCTGTACAGGCACAGCACAGATAGGTACAGAGTGAGTGGGAAACAGCATTCTTTACAGCACAAAGAAGAGGTTATGTAGTTTAAAAACTTAGAATGTCACTTTTCCAAGGAAAGAAAAAAAAGTTCATTCATTGTTGGCAGATATATTGAGCTTCCAGGCAGAGTAAAATAATTTTGTGAATACTTATTTATTCTGAACTCAGGGTTTTTCTGCCAGCACATCTGCAGAACTATGATCAACTCAGAAAAACTTGACTTTGCCTTCTCCACTGTCCAGTCTCACCACACTGTCAGATTTTAAAATTTCTTCACATCCCTCGGCCAATTTACTGTTCAAGCTGAGCCACACAGTATTAGGAGTAAAACATGCAGATTTTCAACTAGATAAAGGAAATGTCATTGAGCCATGTTATACTGAGAGTAAGAGAGAACCTAGGAATATGCATATGCAATAAGGAATATGAAAAAGTTGCTCAGGCACTGCACTACGACAATGCACTCTGATATTATCTCTGCCATCCATACACTATACATATCCATAAAGTGGATGTGGACAGATAAATGTTAAATCTATTAGAAATAACTACAAAGTGAAATAGGAGAGAGTGTAATAAAATTATAAGAACCATATAATATGAAGGCCATACAATAAAATGGGGAGAAAAGAAAGATGACCACACTGTATGTCTGTAAAATCAAATAAGTATATTAAAAAAGAAAAAACCGAACAAACCTATAATAAACCAAAACTTTTCCCTGAAATGGAACAAATATTCCCGGAAAGTGTGCAACAGCAAATAAAAGAACCTTATTAAAGAGCAACAGTGGAGAGTGGTAAATACAATGACAAATGGCAGAGATGTTTTGACAGAAAAACAGCAGAGCTATTCATGAAAAGAAAACAATTTTATTGTATTTTTTACTGACAGCTCAACAATGTGGGACATTAATATCAGTTAGGCAGAATCAGTAATAGGTATCAAAATAGGCCGATAAACCTTCAGATAAATGAAATTCCATGTATACCATGTTCTCTAAATGAGTTTCATTTTAGAGCAATTAAAAAATATGTTTTCATTATTCTAAAATTTCTTAAAAGTTTTTGATTACAAAATGAATGCCTGTGACAAATTCCATTATTTTGGATTAAAAGCATTATCCAGAATACTCATATCTGCTAGAATTATTATTTCTAACATTTTCAGAAAGCTTCAGTGTGGACTTCAGCTATCAGAAATAAACAACCATTTATTATGTTCAGGCCTAAAAAGATATGCCTTTAAGAACATTTACCATTCTGCATGCTTATATAGCAAGATACTTTCTGAAATTATTTTGCTACTACATGATTCCTTCACAATGCTGAGAATTAATATTGCTTTGTGGTGGTGATGAAAAGGAAAAATGGAACTTTGAAGAAGAAATGTTTAGCTCAAATACAGATGTACTTTCATAAATAGTCTCTTAAATATTAATATTCCCAAGAATTATTCACAAGGCACAAAGTTCAGCATATTCCAACAACTTTATCTTTGCAATCAAGTCTCAAGTGGAAAACTAGAGAACCTATCTGCTTATTTATGAAAGATACAACCTAGTTTAGGAATGCACAAATACACATTGGTGCAATTTAAAAGCATGCACAACAATTGATGGAACCACGATTTTAAAATTTGACCTAAGGTATGGGAACGGTGTTATTCATATTAAGAATGCCATTACAAAACACACCTAAAACAGTCAAAGCTCCACTCAGTTCTACTAAACTGAAATGAAATTCTGAACTCACAGCTCTAAGAACTACCAGCATCACAGTGACAGCAGGGAAAAAATCCCATGTCATCTATAGATGACAGGCACTGGCATTTCCGAGCCTCTGCAAATTCTGTGCTTTGCGTTTCCAGGATGTACTTGGCTTTTAATTACGTTGTATTGCAATACAAGTCACCCTAAAAATATATTGGTGCACCTCAGTGTTTAACTCTCTGGACTGAGCCTTGTGCAATGAATCCCACCATTTTGCTGTTTGCAGATTTCTCCCTAATAAAGCCATGTGTTGCACAGCTGGTTTTATGATGTGTTTCTCATCATGGTTCATGTCAGACTTTGATATTTCAAATATACTTCCCTCAGACAACTGGCAACCTTTTCATTTTAGCATCTTCTAATGACAGTCCTTAAGAAGAAGCTAGACATAGACAAGACTAATACAAAGAGAACTTGAAAAGCAAGTTTTGAGTTTGGGGTAGGAAAGACCCCTGACACTTAGAGCTCTGGAAAACATCTATTCCATGTCTCAAAGACCCTTGTGGATTAGAAATGTGGAAACTAGGAACAGAAAAGGAATTATTCACCACATTATTAAACATGACAAAAAGCTTCTGAATTGAAGCTTAAAACAGGCTATTTAAGATTCCAGCAATCCCTGGGACTTTGGCAACAAAAATGTTCAAAAGCCTTTTATAGTTGCTGTCAGATTTATGTAAAGCATTTGAGATTCTTGTGAACTTATTTATATAACAACCTAAAACTTGAAGCCAACTTGAAAGTCTTTCTATTCTAATTATTCAGAATTGGAGGTGTCATACAAAAGATACACAATGTTCTTTCTTGAATACCTCCTAAAATGGTGGCTAGCAAAACGTGGACTTTAGGCAAACATTTTATGGAATGGCTGTTATCGTTGATGAGCTTCATCATTCGATATTAAAAAAAAAAAAAAAAAAAAAATCAGTGAAATATTCTCCTGTTTTCTGTTCAGAGACAACAGGAAAGACATCAGCAGATGCTACATTCAACTCTAATTGATTGCTTGCATTCCACCTTGCTCATTTTGCATAATTGTTTTTAGGAAAATGTTGCACTATTTAAAAATAAAATATTTTTTCCATCTCTTTAGAAATAAAGCATTAGAATACTGCCTGAAGTCAGGCTTAGGATGGACACCAAGATATTATTGGGAACAGAGATTCATCTGACCTGGATGCAAGACACTGTCATTCAAAAACATTTGGTTTATATCCCACATGAGCACTCTGCCATCACTCTGGGTCACTCCTACAAGCTCCAAAATGGAAAGGAGCATCAGCAATAAATGCATCTGGCATCGTTCCAGCAGCATCCACACTGCAGTTAGGGGGTTACTGTAGGAGCAGCAGCAGGATATGACCTAAGTGGTCTGCACAATGCAATAAGAGCTACTATCCAGTAAAACAGCCCCCACCCCAAGAAACCTGTCAAACTTTATCTTTCAAGATGATTTAAACATGTTTTCCCTTTCATCTTCCCCTGCCCAAAAGCTTTCAATGACATTTCCTTTCTTCCCAACTCCCATTTTTTCTGTTCCCAGCATTTTGCTATCTCAGTGAGGTCACTCAGTTCTCTCCTGTTTCAGCTACCATATTCACCCTTCCTTCATCTTTCACGTCAACACTTCTCAGCTATCCAGGCTGTGCATACTTTCAAACACAGACTTACTTGTCAAATAGACTTTAATAAAGTTCAAATGTCTTTATAAAGATACTGCATCAGACTGTCTGCAGCTTCAGAAAACCAAGGGTCTAAGAAGAAATACAAATCCTAGAGTGTTGACATTCCATATAAACATCATTGTGAATTACAGACACAACAAAAGGGTGTTTGCCTGTAGCAGCTGGGATGTGAATTAGCTTTTATAACTATTGTGAAACTGGTCAGACTGTTTTAAACCTAAATCTCTATAGCCACTCAATGCTCAAATAATGGAACTTGCATAGAAATGAAAAATATCTTAAGAAAAACATATCTATTTCTTCAAATTTTCTTTTATTACTATGTAACTCATTTAACACTTGCTTACATCAATTATTTAAAGCAGGAGAAAAGTTATAACTCAAATGTGACCAGAAGCACTAGCACACAAGTTCACAATTCTTCTCCTTTATCAAGATTTTGCCATATCAATTAAGAAACAGAAACATAGTTGCAGTACACCTAAAAAGAAATCCACACATACAGTACTGAAAGTAATAAGTATATTAACCTACTTTTGTTGAACTTTTTTTTTCTTTTGTGGTGTTTTATTTGTTTTTATTGTGCTGATGAGCATAGTTTAACACCCATGGATTGTTATAAGCCAGTGTAGCTTCTGCCTCTTCCTGTGTTTCTTTCATACAGGATTATTCCATGTACATTCCGGCTGTGGGATTTTTATGGATTAAGACAGAAGCCAGCAGCATTTTTTATTCGCTGCTTTTGGCATTAAAACAGTACTTTGATTGCTTTCCTTTTTTTTCTACTTAATCATGTTTTAGACAGAATGCATCCAGATTTAACTCATCCAGGCTCTGCTTTGCCATTTTCCTTTAGCCATGAGATCTAGAGACAAAGGTTACAAAAAGCAAGGAAAAGGTAATTTATTATTTAATTCAATGATACCTGTGGAAGAATCTTGTGAACCTGTGCTGAGATCTCAATGAATTACCAGTGACTTATGATGCAAAAACAGTGACATAAAGGGGTAAAATGTTCATTAAGTTTTCTAGAGGTTATTAGTTATCAGAATAAAATTTTAATATCTCTAATATGAGTATCCTTAAGACACACACACTGCACTGCAGGCCCTGGGTCAACTCATCCAGCTTTTGCCAGTATAGATCCTGCTGAACACGAGGGTGGAAAGCCTGTCCACATAGGGAACATAATAAAAATGAGTACCTATCATTTCCCTTGTGTTGCTTGGATCACTTGAATCAAGCAAAGTGAAGCTTCCAGAACTTGTGATGTACTTATTTTATAGGCAGGCATAAGAACTAGCTGCAACCTCTTTAGAGGCAAAAGCAAAATCCAATGCCTTCTACTTGCTATAGTAATTTCCATTACTCAGGGATCAGTGTACGTTGAAACTGAACAGGAACATCTCTCATTTGCCAAACAACCTTCTTATGAAAACAAAAGCTTTGACAAAACATCTCAAGACAGACCAAAAGGATGGGGTACACACACATCATTCTTCCTTGCAAAAGACACATTTTTCATTCTAGCAGAGAGAATTTCCAGCAACACTCGCTACCCAAGACAGACAGGCACGACCTTCCTAAGCATGCTGATCCACACAGTACGTTTTCACTTGCTTCTAAGAAGGGCTCTTTTCATGCTCTTTGATCAGGAATGATTTACTTTGGGGGATTGTACAATCCTAAGATTGCTAATAGGATACAGAGCCTTTCACCTGTAGGTCAGAGTCTTCAATTTCACCCCAGCTTATGAAGCTTGATCTTGCAACATGCTGTGTGCTCCATAGCAACTGCCCTTAGCTCCTGAAGACACCAGGAGCTGCCCTGGACACTCGTCAGGAGGCAAGAGCGCTCAGCTCCTGGGACAAGCAATTCCTGCCAACTAAAAGTCAACATGTGCTATACAGAGTCCTAAGTGAAACTTGATGCTATTTACTCCTATTACATTAATAAAGTAAAACAGTGGGGCTGCCTCACTTGTGTGAAATTGTGGTGACAGTTGCCACTTCATCAGGTACACACAGGGCCTCAATCACCTTGGTTGCCCAGAAGGATCTGTTCAGAGCACAGTAGCACATGGCATGCTCCAGCTGAAGGCTGATAATGCCTATGATTAGCCACAGAGTAACTATTTAGAGGTTCTCTAATAACACAAATTCGGGGCCTTTTACAAACATTAAGTTTCATGGCGTTTTTGTGGGTTTTTGCTGTTTTGTTTTGGTTTGTGTTTTTATTTTGTATTAGGAAAAAGTTAATAATGTCTTTTTAATAAACTAATGGCATCAAGCAGTTAGGTAAGAGTCACTTATATGTATGTGCATATGTACGCATTATTTCAACTAATCTTTTCCCCAGGAGATAATGAGCTGAGTAAGACCCTAACAATTCCAGCCTGAGGTACAGTGGTGGAAAAAGTCACTCTCGCACTCACATTTAACTGCGTAACAGATTTCTAGGTGTCCACATTACCACTGGGAAATATACTGCAAGTCCCAAGGATCAAAATTAACAAAGTTATGTAACAGAGCTGAACTGTTCAGTTACAGTTGCTTCTTGGACTAGAAATCATTAGAATCAGCTAGAAAAGAATTTCTTTTCCCTAGAAGAGGCTTTAATGTTTTTCAGGGAAAAAAAAAAAAAAAGAGAGACTTGACCATGGGAATTGTTTAACTCCTCTGAAAAGTGAATGTGTTTCCTTTTGACTGAGGTTAAAGTCGGATGGCATTGTAAATCAAAATTGCTATTCTAACTATAAAATGGGATTTTATTTTGTCTTTTAATCTCAGTAAATGGAATTAAAGTACTTCATAAGTCAAAATGAAATTATTTCAAAACCTTCTCTTCTATTTATTATAAAATGTAGTCTTTTAACCAAATGTATATTCTCTATTAAATAGAAATATTTTTTCACAAAACATTTTTTGCTTAGAATATATCTTCCACAAGTAATTCAACCTGCTCTAATAAAACAGGGTTTTTTGCATATGTTTGTTTCTGCATGGATGAGGTGGCTGCTCTTCAGTCTTCCGATTTTGTTGCCTTCTCCTCGATCATATAAACCCACTGTTAGAGATGTCAGCACTGAACCATCAAAGGGCAGCTGGCATTCACCAGCCCAGTGTTACTGTATAACAAAGATATACGTCTATGCATGTCTAAATTTTGCAGAATTAGACTGAAAAAAATACTCTCAGAATCCAGAAATCAGAATTATGAAGAAAACCTGATTTTATAATTGCATTTTTTAAATGGAGAAATATACAATAAATTTATTATGAAACTACATCCATCAGAAAACACAAAAATAAATGTAAAACCCCTACCAGTGTATCAATTCCAGGCCCATGACTGCAATATTTAGAGCCTTCTGCTTGCTGATATATATTCTGCTAGCTGTCACATTGTATTTTGAAATTGTTAAAAAAAAAAAAAACCTTACCTATCAGCCCCTAAGGCATTCATTTTTCCCTGGACTTTATAAAAACTAGAACATGTTTTCGTGATATTTCTTTTACAATAGGAGGCCTGTTAAAAACAGTATCATGAATATTCTAGTTATGACAGATATGAAAGGACATAATATCCAGGAAACAGCTCTTTCTTAACATATTCATGAAGTGGTCTTGTCAATCACAGCTAGTGAATTGAATAAAAAAATAATACTCGGAGTCTTGGGAGGATACAACTGAGTTTTACATGCTGGAGATATAAAGACTGAAGTGAGACCAGGTTCCACTAACAAGATTCCTGGCCTGAAGTGCCTTTGTGAAATTATTCAGAAACCTGCCAATAACAATATTTCAGCCATCTCCTCAGTGGCTGTGCTCTGTGTGGGTCCATGTGTTATTGCCACACAGTTAATGGAGTCTCTCAGCTGGTGCTTTAAAAGAACAATGTCTCAAATCATCCATTCATCTTGGAATTTCAAAACAATGTGTTTTATGTCCCTGCCTCTTTTCAATGTTAAAATGTTTACATCTTGAAAAATTCTGGAAATAAGAAATAAACTGCCAAATGCCTTAAGCAGTAGAAGAACTTACAAGGCTACTTATATTTTAAAGTGTAAAAGCAAATTATTTACTATTTATGCTGTGTTCTCAACTTGTTCAGTAGTATCTGCATAGATAATTAAACAAACTTTTGTACTAAAATAGCTTTTTTGCTGTCTTTGCTACTTTTAAAGCAGGTACAAAGTTAAATTACTGAAATGTTACTACTCAAAAATATACAATATATAGTCTAACTTTACTTGATTTTCTTTTTTTACAAATATTCCAACTTTTTTAATATACGCAACACACAGCAGCATTCTGGGAAAAAAAAAAAAAAAGAAAAGAAAAAAGACAGTTTACTAAGATTATCAAACAACTGCATCTCATAAACCATGTGCCATTTTCTTAAGTAAAGTCTGTATGATAGGACATCCTGCAATGTTACAAGCCAATTTTAGAGGCTGTGTTCCTTTTACAGGTGTTGTTTTCACTTCTAAAATAATTACATGTAATTGAAAGCTATTTTGCATCAAAACAGGAAAAATCCCCCAAGTATAACAGATACCTCCATTATTTAGAATAATTGAAATAAATTAAAACCATCATTAGAATGAGTTGAGAGGACACCACTGCCTGGGTGTCACTGAGGGCTCCTAACCCCACAGCTAGCAAACACCATTACTGTAACTCTTGCAGCATTCAACTTTATAGCAGCCTAAGTTTCCAGGACGCTGAAAATATCAAAATGATTTGCCTAGGAAATGCACGTGGTTTCCCCTCAAACAGCTTCCTACTGGTACTTCAAGCACTACCCAACAACATACTTCATTTACTTGTCTGACTGAAGATATAGCACTTTGTTTTTTCTTACATTTAAAAGCAACCCTTTTGAGATCAATTCTCAATTGAAAAGAAGTGTAACACCCAGTCACATGACACCACAGTAAAAGAAGAAATCCAGGTAAACTTGCAGGCAGTGAAGTAAAGATGTATGAAAAGGCAGCACTATCTGCATTTTGTCATGGAGTTGCACAAAAGTGCAACTTTGTTGTGGATAAAATTAACCCTTAAGCCCACAAGCCTGACTCCAAAAGGTTTGCTACTGCACTCAAATGCTAAGCATATACATAAAAATACCCAATCCAAAACAAAAAGGAAAACCCTGCTTGAAGATACAAATCACCTATACTCAAAACACTGGGGTAAATTTACAGCAGCTTTCAAATTGAAACTAACCGCAAATGGATTGTCTGAGGTTAATCCCCCTGTATGGTATTTCACAGCTTTGCTCCTTCTTGGAGACTGAAAAATTATGCACTGCTGGACATCCAGGCACACTGTGCTTGACACAGGGCAATATATGGTGTTGACAACTTTCATAGATTTGGTGTTTGCATTATTTTTACAGTGCATCTGATAAAATTCCGTGGGTTTTCTTTCAGAAAGATAGGTTTCTATGCCCAGATTCCAGTGAAGAGCTGCAATTTGCCACTTCCTTTTGCAAAGAAGCCTTTAAGGCTCATGCTCACAAAAAAATGTGCTTTTGTTGGTGTGGTTTTTTGTTTTGTTTGTTTGGTTTTATTTTGTTTTGGTTTGGTTGGTTTGGTTTTTAATAGGAAAGGAAAATAATGTGAAACAACAAGAAAATCTGAAATGTGGGTTACCAAAACCTTAAGGCAGAATACCAAATTGCCAAGAAACTCTTTCTTAAATGGAAGTGTCTCAGACTTTTCACCTAGTTGTGGCAGAGTATGCTGAGTTGCAAACAGAAATATCCAAGCACATTTTGGACTGTGTTTGCAAGTACCAATGGAATGACAAATTTAAAATATATATCTGTTTGGCAGTCATATATTAGCAATACCTACTACAGGTAATGTCTGTCACAGCACCACATTTATTGTGTGATTCGCTGTATTGAAAATGATGTCGATTTTACATCTGAATAATATTAAAAACATTGCTGAATCAAGTTCAGCCTTGCTTCCAGACCTTTCTCAATTTTGTACTAAAATAACTACACATATTTTTGGGTCACAGAGGTCAGATTTAACCACATTTTAAAAGTTTAAAAATGTGCAAGTACAGCATCAGCATATACCATTGTGAAAACTGCAAGAATAATGAGAAATCACTGTTTGGAAACAAAACAAAACAGATCTGAAATGCAAAAGGATGAATTTTTTGTGCACAGAAGCTACGTATTTCATACTTTTCCACTGGGACTCCAAGCTGCTTCACCTTTGGTAAACTTGATTCATTAGCGTATTAATTGACAGTTGTTTCCTGTTCTAAGTGATTGCTTTCTAGTTCTATTATGTACTGTTAGACAACAGCACATGATTAATTACAAATAAACCAAGAACTTTGCTAACAATGGGATGTTTCAAAGCCTCTTTCAGGAAAGGAAATCTTCTCACATGCCAGGATGTTTTCTGGAGCTTCCCTCATAGTGTTTCAAACACATCCAGCTGCCCTATTCTCTCAAGAGAATTTGGTTCACATTTGAGGTTGATATAAATGGGGTTTTTATTTTGAGCCTTACAAACTGACCCCTTAAACACACAAAGTCATATACCACTGTTGGTCAGTACACAAAATATCTATCAAATGAAAAATTAGAACATATATGAAGGACACCAAAAAGCTATATATCAGCATGAAGTCCAGGTCCAATACAAAGCTACCTCAGCCTTGCAGTCTCCCTAAGAATCCTCTGATCGATAGTGCAAAATTAAGATACTTCATTTTGCTGTCAATATAATTAATATGAGCTCCACTTAAGTGAACAGATTATCAATGGTCTCACAGCTCACCAGAAAGAATTAGAAACTTAACATGTTACAATACTAAAGATATAAAGGAGGACAGCTGGATAGAGACCTCTGACAGGCTATTTATCATGTACCTCAGCACTAATGGCAGGAGTTCATAATGATTAAGAAGATACATTCTCTCTAAGGTTGAAGTTGAGGTGGTTAAACTTTCACTTTCAAATCTGTTTGCAATGGATTTCCAGGGCTCTTATACAAAAAGTTACTTGAATTACAGACCAAATAGAAGTCCTTTAATCAAAATGTAAACTTTAATTCCTTCTTAAATGTTCACACTAGCTGGTTGCCTAGTTTCCTATTACTAGGACAAATGAAAACTCATTTTCTTTTAATAAATCAGAAAGTTTCCCTCTGACTACATTTGTTTTGGGTTTATCTGAAAATTAATTTCAGCAACTGACACTCATGAAGTTACAACAATAACTCCACAAAGTGGGCCTTGTTGCTTTCTTTTAGAGCCTCTAAAAACATTGTAATCACCTATGCTGGAATAGCTTGCTATTTCTACTGTACAGTTTTAAGATACTATATTTCCAAAGGAATAGAGTTCCTATTAGTTAGGAAAAGCACACTACTATGAGTAAAACATTTTTCAATTTCAATAACATTAACAGAAAATAATTATTACTGTATGGAAACCAATTATGGTCTTCATATTCTGAAGCCAAGATCAAAAAAAAATATCCAAGATAGCTACACACTGCAGAAATGAAGACCACTGTTTATTCTAAAACATGAAACACAGAGGAATAACATTTATTCCTCTGAGAGCTATGGTGAATAGTTCTGGTATGTCGATGGTTTGCATATGTGGATATGCTACATATGTGGTATGGCTACTCTTAGGATCCAATGGAATTTAAAGTAGACCTTCCCCCCAGCCCCCCTGAAGAAAAATAAAATGGACTACTGCCAAAGTTACTGGTAGAGCTCATGGGCATTTTTCTACTTAATGCTATGTCTGTTTGAATACTGCAC
>JANHGN010010621.1:31549-117129 GCA_024605025.1 Megaceryle maxima
AATGGAATTTAAAGTAGACCTTCCCCCCAGCCCCCCTGAAGAAAAATAAAAGAAAAAAAAAAAAAAAAAAAAAGAATAAGAGGTAGACTATACACACAAAAGAAATACTATTTACTTTAGCTCATCATATAGTAAAAATCAGATGCAGTTAATGGGATCCTTCAGATAAAGCTGTTTAAATATATACATCAATCATCATTTGGGAACAGTCAGGAAAACAAGAGTAATGAAAACTGGTACTTTGATCTTTGGCACTGAATTTTCTTTGAAAAAAACCCAAAACAACAACAACAACAAAAAGCAACAGCAACAGGCAGAAGAAAAAATAAATCTACTGTAAACTCAAAGTCACTTGCCAAGATCCCCAGATTCTCAAATTGTAAATGAACTTGATTTACATTACTTATTTTACTTTCATGTATATATATAATTGTTTACTAGACAAGAAAAAATAATGCTTAATAAATGGTATCTGCAAAGTCCTGTACTCATCTCTGTAATACTCAGTACTAAAATGACATCAGACAACAGCATCCCTCATACCAGTTTTATAGACTATCCAAGTAGAATTTAAAAAGGTGAATGAATCACTTGTGAAAGCTTTCCTTCCATCACAATAACCTTTTTTTTCTCAACTAAGACAGGATTTTCTCAACTAAGTAATGATTTATTGCCAGAAAGCACTAAATACTCATCTGAAAAAAAAAAAATAAAAAATTATTCATTTTGGAGAAGAACATTGTCTGTTCTATCAAAAACCTTAATCTAAAAAGTTTTATTATTAATATTCCGAAAAACATTCTACTTACACCCCTTCCTAATCCATTCCTCCATAGACTTTTTCTAATTCAGATTATCCTGCTTTTGGGATAATTCTCTACAATCTCATCACACTTCCATAATGTATCTTACTGCTGACCTACTTCAGGTCAGATGCTAAGCCAAATGAAGTTAATCAAACACCTTCCTCCATATAAAATATATTTGAACCTTAATAAATCTTAAATTTTGCTAGCTTTTTTTCTCCCTCTAACAGTTGTGATCTTTAGTTAAATTTCTTCATTGTTACCTTGCTTCCATGCCTTCATACTCTTCTTACTGTAATATCTCCAAAACTAAGAGAAGACAGTGAATGAACTCTTCTGCTGAGGGAAAGATACGAGGTTTCTGGGTTAAGATTAATTAATTCAATGCATCTTTCTGATATAATCCAGAAGTAACAGATAAAGGTAGATGGTCCTATTAATTTTTGGAAGGAATTTAGCATAAGAAACCCCAACAGAGGAGCTTGCAAAGCTGAAAATGACCCAGAAATATAGGTCTGACTGGCTACAAGTCATGAAAAACTATTATTTCTGTCTCTGACAGACATGCAATAAGGTTTTACAATATTCAGCAATTAATGAAATGGACATGTATATATTTTGTTTGGCTTAAATCTTTTATGCCTAATGTTTAGACACACAATGGAAGGCTATATAATCCCTCCCACTACATTTCACTGTATTTTATTATAATAATAATTATATTTCTGGGTATAAGCAATTTAAAAGTAACTTGCAAGTAGAATTTAAAGAAATCTTGGGGTACTTTTTTTTTTTTAATTAACTTGGAAAAATTAAGTAGCAGATGCATTAAAAGATGAAATCAACCTATCATATAACTTATGAAATTTTACATAATTCCATTTCTCAAATCAGCTACAAAACTTCACTTTGTGCTTTCTCAGGAACTGTCAAGGACCAGAGAGTGAAAACATAAAGGACAAAGTCTTGAATAAATTGAATTAAACAAAACAGGGCATTATGCATAGTGCAGAATCAGTCCTTACTTCTACAGCTGACATTCAGCACTGGCAGGGAGAAAGTATCTTGAACAGAAATGAGCCAAACAAAACACGGCTGAGTTCCTCTGAGGTTTAAATCCAGCTTTGGAAACAAACCCACTAGGTTAAGCTCTGTCTTGGGGCATTTTGCAGTGTCTGTGAAAGACTGGCATTGGCTGGTGTATGGACTTTAGCAGAGCAGAATGAATGGGAATGAACAACTGGGAGCCCACAAGACATGAACCAGAGTTAAACCGTGTGCTTATAGAAGCACCTATGCCTTTTTATATGCATTCTCATTTGAGTTTCATGCAAATTAACATACATAAGAAGATACACATACAGAATCCAGGAAATGGCTACATAAGACAGTGTAATTTTGGTCCTGTTACAGTAAGTTTGATCAGTTTTCACAAATATCACAGGGTGCACCACCACCCCCTCTTTTTTTTTTTTTTTTTTCTTCCAAATTTGCAAAGAACAAATTAGAACCAATCCAGTCCTTTTGGAACCATGCACAGAAAAGTTTTTCACAAAGGATTTTATTATGCCAAGACCCAAAAATCCACAACAAGCAATGTGACAGGAGAAAGAGCAAGAAAAAGAAAGCATGCTAGAAGAAAATAGGCAGTGTTGCTCAAATGCCTCATTTGAAGCACAGTAAGTTCTCCCCATCAGTAGAACACATGCATCTGGAAATTCTTAAATTTATAAATATCAACATCTGAATTCAGATATTTACAGGTATAGTGGAACCTCTATATAATTGCATTGTCACTAAACTGTGATAAGAAACTATGGTGCACTGGACCCCACTGTTCACGTGATTCTTCAGGGGGCCCACACAGTCTACTGGATCAGCAGAGAAGCAGCCAAGCCAAAAAAACCTAAAGTTTGGACTATCTAGCTTCAGGATAGTTGTATTTGGCTGCAATAGCACAAAGCTCAGCATAGGGAACTAAGTGACTACTTGTTTGCTTAGACCACAGTGATCTCTATGCTAGTATAGCTACTTGGATAAAACAAAGCCCAAGTCTGTAGGACTAGCAGTTAAAGCCATATCAGGTATGGTTACGTCCAATGCCTCATGCTGGCAACATACTTAAGTCACCTTCTTTAGAAATCTCCAGTGTGATGACTATATCTATAACAATAATTCATGACAGTTGTTACCTGCAGCACTACAGGTCACCTGATTATGCACTTCCCATCTCTGTTCCCTGCCACTCAGGTAGGTGAACTCCAGCATCAACCCCACCATTTGCAACAAGACATCAATTTCCATTCAGTGCAACACCCAACCTGCTGGAATATCTGAACATCATAGTCTTGCTCAAAGCACACTGCTTCCAGAAGATCACCACTAACATACTTCATTCTGCTTGGATCACAGGAACAAGAGAAGAACGAGACCAAGCCTTGTTTACAATTCTGGTGTAAAAGCCAAGAGGTGTAACCAGTAACCAGCCTCTAACACCTCCCAGCAGCTTCTCAGATCGGTGGTTAAAAAGAAATGTTTTCTAAGATAACATGCTTAAAGCTACATGAAGTCTTAAAGGAACAAAATTAAACCTCACCAAGATCTAACCCGTTCCAACACCATAATGTAATTTTCCTCTATTTCCATGTCAGCCATTAATGGCTACTTAGATATTTACCAGAGCTCCTCATATCTCACCATTAACATTGACACTTGCCTATTTAAGGCAGGGACTCTGTTATTTGTCTGTTAAGTACCACGAGCAGTTAGTGCACTGCATAAATAACAGGATATATACTGAGACACGAGGTACACTAGGCCCAACAGCTAGGTGTCTTCCCAAAAATCTATTACTACTGTCAAAATCTGTGCAGTCAAGTTATATAGGACAGAGAATTTAAGGAATAGATCTGTCTTCAGCATAACCTACATTTTTCCTAAGATGAAAAATATTCAGCAGTGTTCAGAGACACATTAGCTATCAATAGACTGGGGGTCCGGATCAGTATAGAAAGGACGTGCCCTGGAACCACTTGCTTTGTGACTGCAAGGAAGGGCAGAAGGAAGTCTCTGTGCTATTTTCTGAACAAAGCCTCAAACTGTAAGTATGAAACTCCTTCATTTCAACATTTGCCATGGCCATCCTTCCAACAAGTCCTGCAGCTTGGGTATTAGCAATGCAACAATATTACTCCTTTATTAGTTAATAGAGTGATGGGTCATGCATTTTGGCATTGGATCATTTGGCATCTTCTATGCCTTGTATATAGCACAATAGAGGATGCCTCCCAGCCAGAGCCTGTGCTCATATGAGCTCATTTGTAAGTAACATATGCCAGGAAAAGCCCAATGTCACATCTCCTCCATATTACCATTTAACTTTTCACTTACAGAGGCACCCACTATATGATTACACCTGCAAGAGACCATTAAACATGTAAGCAAGACACTTTTCCTATTATATGATCCAAAGCAGAACTCTTACCCATTAGGAACCTAGAAACTTGTGATGTCTGCGTTTTAAATGGGGGAGAGTATTTATTAGATTAAAAAAACAACCACCGTAAAACAACAAACAAAAATGAACACAAAATTACAAAAACAAAAACCAACACTCAAAAAAAAGGTGTGGCTTAGCCCTGGGTTTCACTGGTCCTGCATCTGACCTGCATTGTGTTCTTCAACAAGTCATCTGCAGTCTCCTTTTGGGCTAGACAACAAAAAGGTCTCAATACTGATGAGCTTCAAAGTGTATGGAGATAAAAATACACAGGAAGAATTGTTAATATAAAAATTATCACCAATACAAGCAGTTCCATATTATTCTACCAGAAGCCAAGTATCATCCTTGACAATGTTTCAGTGCCAGAAAACTGCAAGCAAGCACATACTATTCACCAACTTATATACCTCATCAATCTCAGTACAAATAAATCAGAGAGTATCCACCAGCTTCAAACCCACACCAAATTAACGTTTTCTATAGCAAGGCCTCCTCACTACTGCACTGACAAATGTTTAGGTAAAATGTGCTTTAGGGAAATGTTTTGTTGACAGATTATCATAGAACAAAAGTTTGGTTTAGATTAATTTTCTTAATACTAAATACTAGAGTAAACTTTAGCTTAAAGTTAGCAAATTTATGCTTTAGCTGGTGCACTGCACACTTTCTTAGGGTACAGGAGGACTACAAAACATGCATAGTAAAATCTGGTAGTAAAATTTTCTCTCTTTTAACTGTGCTTAATTAAAACAAACAAATAAATAATAATAATAAAAGCCAACAAACAAACCCAATAACACCCAAACCCAACCAATCACACACACAAAAATAACCCTCAGACAGATAGCTTCTGGAAATTTGACAAGACAGGTTTGACACCAGAAAAAAACCCCTCCCCTCAACATGTTCTCAGATAAATGGTGTTACGCTTAAACAGATTTTCCTGGAGGTGTTGTGGGGCTTTCATCATCAAAGATGTGAAAGAAAAAAAGGTTAAACAAACATTTGAGATGCAGAGCATCAGCATAACCCAACACAGGCTGATAATGCTCTGGGACAGCAAGGCACACTAAACTATCTCCTGGGAGACCTTCAAGCTTATTTTTCTCTGATTCTGAATTGTCTCTGTGTGTGGTTTTCCCCACAAAAGGCAAACCCACATAGCCCAAGAGAAAGACAGTGTTTAGTTTCAAGATAAAAAAGAAAGTGCATCTCTGGGTGAGTAGAAGTGGGAAAGGTTAAGAACTTCAAACATAGCCAAGAGGATAGTCGTTCTTTCACCATTGCTTTGAATATGCTTGACATTGTGGCAAAACACTCAGATATAGAAATAATTTGTGAAAAAGCAGCTTGCTTACAGTTCATCCCCTACACAGATGCTGTATTTTACAGAATTATTTTTATGTAAAGTTGCGTCTGTCGGAAGAATGCAACTGAGGAAACAAGCATGGGTTCTTTCAAGCGGTCACGTTTCTACTTCTCAGTGCATCAGTACTTCAAGTTATGAGCAAACCATGTGCACACAAAGGATTTCACCTCATATTGTTTCATAAGAGCCTCCATATCATGGCAGCTGATGCACAAAACACAGCTGCACGTACTGCCAATGGCCTCTCCTCAGCATCTATTAATATGTATAGACTAAAGTTTGGTGAAATAGTTTTAAAAGTTTCTCCAAGTGGAGAAGCAAGGAATGAGGTATGACAGGAATTCTGTAAGAGGTAAGAGGGTATTGCAGGTCTTTGCATCTCTGCCTTAGAGGTGTCTGTCAAACCTTCCTACAAACCAGAGGGGACTTTTCTATGCACTGTAGTTAGTGAGGCACACGGAGCACCGACCTCAGCCTTGACAGACCAGTGTTTGTTCTGGGAAAGCAATACCAGTGTTGAAGTCTTTCAGGCTAGTAACAGTTTAAGTATAAGATATTATTCCTGTATGATTTCTATAGCCAGTGACTTGTATAAATTAGACATGCTGTAAAAAATCTGAATTATGTGTTGCATGCTGCAGCAGAGGGTAATATACAGACCTTTATTATGTAATAAAACAATTGTGTGCTGGGGAGATATTTATGGCATAATTCAGTATGTCTTCATAGTACTCTTTGGAAACATATAATTTAATGCACACTGTATATTTTCTCTGTGTTTACATTTAAACTAATGCAAACTTTATTCTCTAAAATCCCAGTAATATATCTGGATAGGTTATTGCATGGCATACTGGTAAACACTACCAGAAGCCATGCAATCTTGAAAAAGGCCACTTACTGCTAGTGACTCATTCTGCATATTTCTTTAATATTTTTTCTTTTTAAGTCAAAGAAAGCTTCCCAAATGCTTAATGACTAGGCTCTAAGGCTTTAATTTTCAGCCAATCCTAACTTTATTACAAAAGTTTATCAAGCTATAAACACACTACTTCACTACACTGTCATGTTTTCATAAAATAGTTTATAAAAGGTGACATCTGGCAAAGAGGCAGATCTATAAAAATCATGCTGGTGGATGTAGTGTCATTTTTTCTGCTATCCTTCCAGAAAGAGTAATATTATTCTGACACACACATTCATCCCCACTGTCAAGCTTCTATTTTTATAGTTAGCTTACTGCACATATCCTTAAGCTATACAAAACCTTTGGGCTAATATAAAGAATGACATTTCTGCATATTTATTATAACACTTATTTTAGGGGTTGACTTTGCCTGATAGGATTTTTCCAAGTACAATGTCATTTTCATGACAATACACTTAGTTCAGAAACAATAAATAAAGATGCACAATAAGTCATGAAAGGCCAAATATGCACGGACAAGTTTAGAGCAGCTCATCTTGGCAAGCCCTACATTTGTCCTCCTTTAATATTTTATCAGATGTGTGAACTGTATGTTGAAGTTCAGTACCAACTTCAGTGTACGAAACATAATGAAATCTCTCTAGGACATTATAGACTCCAGCAGAGCATAATTTTAATACTGTGGAGTTTTTACCTCTGACATGTTGGGACGTATTTTCTTTCAAAGAGTTCAATTTTTTCTATGTTTGTGTCAGCTCAAGCTCAGCCTGGATATAAGCAAATAAAAGATCACTGAAATCAGGAAGCTGATGAAGCACTTTTTGTGATTTAATTACAGCAAATAACTGATTAATCTCTGCTATGTCTTAGGTTATCTACTAAAGTAGATTACATGAATCTCAACATACCACAGAAAGGTTTTCATTTGATTGTCCATAATGACTCTTTTTCTACTCTTCCTCCAATATAATTGATACTTCATTTTTCAAATGTGAAGATGATCATCATTCACCTCCGTTGAAAGCTAGAGAACTCTAAAATATTTAGCTTTGAAGCACATTTACTATTCATGAAAATACTTTTTAATGCCCTTTCCCAGTATTTACATAAGGAACAGAAGTGTTTATTCACACCAAGCTCAAAAATTAGAATTATTTAAGTGCTTTTCAACATGACACTGATGTTGACAAAACCAAAAATAGCAGTAAGAGTCAATTAACAGCAGCATTATTCTTCCATCCAAAGGGTTAAATACTAGATTATTACTGGCAGTTCATTAAATGATAATTTAGGTTAGAAGAAGCATTCTGATCCTTAGATCACTAATTTGAAGTTGCTGAGAAACATTTTTACACTACTTTTTACTGCAGAATTCAAACCAAAGGATATCACAGATCTACAAAGAAATCAGAATAACTCTCTGTATTGTTCACTATAATTATGCTACAGATCAAGACTTGTTTAACTTGATTGTTTTAGGCCAGAAATAAGGATATAATGCAGGTTTTATTATTGTTGCCATTGTCCTTCTGCAGATGCTATTTTCAGATGCAGTTAACCATAGCATCCACTTTGCAACTGTATGATGCCCATATAAGCTTCAATTATAGAATCTGGGATTGTTTTGCTCTCCGATTGAAATAACTCCAAGTTAGAGCCATATAAGAGAAGGTCCTCAAGTGCACTAAGCCTGGAGTTTCATAGTATTTCCACTCTTAAGGCACAATTAAGGGCAAGAGACAGTGAAGAAACAGGAACGTCCTGTAACAAAACTGTGCCACAAATCCATCCTCACATCTGCTGCTATAATGTCTTTTCATCTTTACATACAAACTGTGGTTATAAACAGGTCTTCAGAAATACCACAATATATGCTTAAGTGTACTGAAATATATATATATTTACATACTGCTGTCTTCTCCAATTTGCCAGGCTACCTGCACAAGGTACAGTAATAGCTAATTTGTGTCTACAAGTTCCTGTTGGCCACTGCATTATATTTAGTACAGAAATTGTAACTCTAAAATGCTACTTACTGTCTACATTGCAGGGACACTTACTGGGCATTTGGAAAAATCCGCTACTTGCAAATCTTCTGGCATGACTGAGGGAATCATTTCCATTAAGCAAAATTCTTGGGCAGTGTCTCTATCTTTCAAAATCATCAAATGCAAATTGGTATGTTGTCTGAATAGCAAGGAAGGGAAAAGGGACGCACAAATAAATGTGAAAAACATTACAGGAATATTACAGAGGGTGTGCTGAAAAGGATAGATTAAAAGAATACTTTGCCAAAGAGTCACGTAAATATAATGCACTGGGAATGCTCTTTATAGATCAGATGCATTTTTTATTAGTTTTGTGGTGTTTTGCAAGGCAGTATATTGTGGTGTCATGGTAATCAAGGACTTAAAGTGTTATTACCTAGAGTCAGCAATAATGAGAACAGAACCTTTAATTTCAAACTATAAGATAACACATTGATTAATAACCATGGGATGATTAGTCAATCCAAGACCTTAATGCACAATGGAGAAATTCATCCATTATCTGTTCAATGTAATTCTTCTTTCATCTTAGTGACTTTAAAAACAACCAAGGAAAATTACTGTCCCTCAGTAAAGGCTTTTGAATTTCATATGCATTTAATTAGATGACTGCCAGCCCAAGGACAGGAACCATGACAAATAGTTGTTCTTTTCAAATTAGAAGAATAGACTGTTCAATGAGCAATATTGATGTTCTCTTGTACTGAGTTATACAAGAGTTCTGCTACTACTACCTTTAATTTATCTAAGTTTTTTTAACATTTAATGAGTTTTTTAACACGGTTTTAGTTACATATGCTAGTTGGTCATTTTAAAAAATGTTGCTCACAGCAACAGTACCTGCATAGACAGAAATGCATACCCCACCACAATTTTCTTGGAATTATGTATGAAAGTGCAATTTACATAGGAAAAAGAGCACTAGAAATTAAGGCATTCTTTATGTTAGTAGAAAAACAACAGTTAATCCTGTTTAATCTGTTTAATTGCTTCAATAGCCATAATAATAAAGATTAGCTGGCTGTGAAATGCTAACTATAAAATGAAGGAAGATTTCTTTCCATTTCTGGCCTTGAGATGATGTTTTCTGCTTTTGTAGGATGGGAGTAAGATGGAGGAAAGGCTCTTCTGGGGGTTTTGTTAATTGGGTTTTGGTTTTACTTGGTGGGGTTTTTTTTGTGCTTGTTGGTTGTTTTTTTTTCCTCTTTTTTTTTCCTCCTTTTTTTTTTTTTTTTATTTTCTGTTGTTGTTGGGTTTTCTTCCCTCAAAACTTGTGGTAACAGTCTGACTATGTCCTTCTTTCCTGCAACATACACGAATGATCTAGAGACTGCTCAGCAGATGAGGAACAGTTTGTTTATTCATAGGAGGACTCCTCTCCTATTGTACAGGGGGTTAAGACTTGACTATCCTGAGTTTAGTACAAGAAAAGCACTTTAGATTTACATGGGCAATGACAAAAATAAGAGCAAAAGACAACTCCAGAAACAAATTACTATGAAGTTGTGATGCCAAGCTTTTCCTACTTGGGCACATCAGAGAGGCAGGTTGAGGAGAGGCACAAATGAATGTAATTAGTATAAAGAAAACAACAAGCAAATAAAAAAACCCCCAAAGCTCCCCCCCAAAACTCTTCAGTATTCCACTAAACACAAACCTAAATTTTCTCAAAGTTATAAAAATTAGCTAGGAAAGTCAGAGACTTTGACCAGCCATCCAACCTGGTGCTTTTATGTTCCTATCTTGCAGCCACTGCCAATGCTATTATTGAGAAAATATTTTCACCTGTTATTTGTCTGTGCTCTGTAGTAATACAGGAGCACCAGCTTAAGGACCTAAGAGACTACAGTACAGCATCTTATACTCAGGGCACTGCAGATCTGGCAACTGCCATTCTCAGTGTCTGCTTGCAATGATCACACAAAAGAAGATTACAAAAACTATCTCAGCCAGCAACACTCTCCTGAACTATCTCTTCCCAAGATTACCCACTGTGGAGACAGAGTTCCAGCTCCATTCTTGCTATGGATTTACAAAACCTTCTTTATCATTAGAAAAACCACAAAGTCCATGGCCAGTCTAACTGCTGCCATCCCCAGCTGTCTGGCTTTAATTTACAGTCGCTCCATAGGCCAAACCCTGCAACCAGCCTGGGCCATATCTTGATCTGGGCTCACAGTGAGGGGTACTAACTGCACCCAGAAGTGAGCTTGGCCTCAGGCTTCCCTAAAGCTCTGAGCACAGAATTTCTGCCCAGAAAGAGATTAATTGCATTCAGTAATCACCTATCAGAAATGTTTGCTTCAAAGGAAACCTTTTATATGTTAAATGACAGATCTGAAATAATTTATTCCTGAAAGGGTTAAGCTTACAGTACATTTTACTTGACAAGTAAAACAGCATGCTCTCTAAACATGACATACCGATACCCAATGATAAAATACTTCCCAATATTTACACCATTTTGATAATTCACTGTGTGTATTACACACGATCAAGATGTACAGGTTTCAGAGGGATTCTGAGCACATCGCTCAGACTGACAGAGCAAGTATTCCAGACAATTGGCTCCCTGAGGGTCAAGACAGTGATGCTCAATCAGGATTCAAACGGGTCATAAACCCTTCATGGATCTCACTCAAGTGGGTGGTGATGTCTCCCTGGGGCAGCTCATCATTTTCTGCTACAGTCAAGCAGTTGTCATTACAGACAAACTCCCCGTCAGTCTTAGGCACTCATTTAATCGAGTCTTAGTGAGAACAGCAAATATTATCAGTGTCACAAAAACCCTAAAGAGACAAATATATTAATCATAACTACTGTGATGGCAATTTAAGACCCTCTCAAAACTCTGTTGGTGGTGTCTACAATAAGACTGCTTTTTAGTGTAGACTCAGATTTTCAAACATGGGTGCTGAAGTCAGTCACTGCTATTTGGATTTAAGCTCCTCAAGACAAGGGAACTACTACTGAGAAGAAAGGGGTGCCAGTGCACTCAGTTGCTGAGCATAGGAATGGGGAGTGTGGCAGAGCTCTCCTGAATGTTGGAAATCTTTCATTAAAAAAACAGGTCAGAATTTAACATCCTAATTTTAAGCACACAAAAAGGAAAGTAGTCTTCAAAAATCCAAAAACATTCAGAATAACTCACAACATTTGCTTTTGCAACAGTTCAGATAACCTGGCATATAACCAAGGCAGCTATAATACACTACAAGCTTGAAATAACCTAACACAATCCTGGCAGCTTGGGACATAATGTTTTTATTGTACTGTTTTCATAGCTAATTATGCTCGTATGCAGAAACTAAAAACAAACAAACAAACAAACCAAACTAACAATACACACAGAAAACAACCCACATATAAGGTTATAAACCTTTCCACATAAGGTTTGCTTTCTTTTCCTACACCATCCTACAACCACACAATTCCGCACTCATAGTCTCTCAAATTTAATCTAGCTCAGAATCTCTGAACTGCTGTAAACAGCTAGGGTTTTTATGTTCAGATCATGTCTTAGAGTAAAGCTGAACACATAATAATTTATTTCTTGTGTTGCTGTAGCATGCAAAATGAGATCCTCACTCATTTAGCTGCACAGACACACAGGTGTAAACTTTAGACTAGATTTTTGGTTTCTTTTCCCCCAACAAATGAGTCAACCAATATGAGCACAAAAAACCTCACTGATATAAATCAGGTGTTGCTCTACTACAACCTAAATAACTTACAGAAAAAAAAAAAAAAAAAAAAAAAGGCAAAACCCCCAATTCCAGTCATGCCTTTGCAGCTTGCTCTGGTCTTTACAGGATCTGTACCTGTTTTCACTCACAACAACACTTCTCTCACTATCTGCTAGTTTTCTCTTGGCTTCCTGGGGAATTTCAGTGCTAACATATCCAGGGATGCACTGGTGCAAACCAAAAAACAAGACAGGCTCTGCCTTTACACTTAGTCTCCAGCAGGCCCAGTTAATCTACACAGACCCAAACCTTTTGCAATCACTAACGGTCTAGCAGTTCAACCCTATCCATCTGTTGTCTCTGGGTATGTCCCCACAGAAAAGCATAAACATAATTTCTGCCTAGCTTCCCTGAGGGACAGATGACACTCCCATGAGCCTAAAACTGTTTACACATCAGAGAGCTGTGTTTAGCACCCATCACTTCCTTTCACACAAACATATTTCTTAGAAGCCTCAATCTTTTGTCTATCTGGAAACAGGCAAGTTATTCTTATCACTTCAATTCTAATCCAAATTTCCTTCACACTGCACATTTATCAGAAAATTCAGGAATCTACAAAATAAATTTCTACAAAGCAGGTGGATAAAATATACTTGATTAATGTAAACCTGTTTTAAGTTGAAAATCTTGTGACTATTCCAAAATATTAAAGCATAAATCCAAGTAGAATTTAGCAGGATAAACCAAATCAGAAGCTGCATTTCAATAATGGGGTTCTACAAGCTACTTGTACTCAGTTTTCAACACTAATATCAGCAGCACAATAAAGAGCCGCCTGGATGTGTTCTTTTGTGACCTGTGCTAGATTGTATGATCCTGCTCTGGCACAGGGTTGGACTCGAAGATCTCCCAAGTCCCTTCCAACCCCGGACACCCTGTGAAAAAGAAATGAGGTTCATGGGGCCATTGTTGTTACTACATTAAGCTTCTTGCTCTTCAACTTCTTGACACTTTGCTTCAACACCCCAGATCTGATCAATATCCATAACTAAACAGGCCAGAAAATCAATCTATTTTAATTTTCAATACCCATATTTTATGAAAAAGAAAAAACTATTGCATGTGAAACAAAAAACATAACCCCAAAGCAATCTGAAACCTTTTTATAACACTCAAAACAGATTAGTGTAAACAGATTCAGTGACCTTATTTAATAACAGATAATGTTATATACATAAGGACCAAGCCAGAAAGTTCTGAAAATAATATACAAGTAATCATACACAACTGAAAATTGAATAAATATTGAAAAGAATTGCAATATTGGCTATTAAAGCCCTGTCCAGCAAAGTATACAACTTTTGGATTGACTTAACTGTTCACAAGTTCTGGATTAATTAACACACTGTGTGACCTATCTTACTGAAAAGAGCTAGTTATAAGAACTACTAATCTGGAGTTTCATTTCCTAAAACAGTGCAGGTAGAAGGAAAAAGATTATCCTTATAAAAAAAAAGATTGCCATCAAAATTCAGAAGAAATCAAAAAAACAAAACAAAACCTGAAAACTCTTAGACTTGAAAAGAGCTATAACTGTCCAGTGATGAGAAGCTTAGAAACGTTGCAGAAATTTAAATTGGACCAGCATCAATCAGGTATAATTTAGGCACAACTGGGCATCCTTTTGGCAAGGGATAAACTGGATAAACTCTGAAGGTCTCTTCCAGACTATGAATTTTGTGAAGTGATTAGGGATCTACAAAGACAAAATCCATCATATAAACATAATACTGCAAAATTCTGCCCTCTCTCTCTCCTGTGTGTAAGGCCCCAAACACAGTGGGAGAAACAAGTTTTAACTTCAAAGGCATGAAAAGCTTTATTGTAAAGCCCAGTGCCACAATCAAAAGGACACCTGAGGTCTTTGTCACAGTTTAGGGTCAGGGCGGCCCCTCAGACCGATAACAGATGCTCTCTGTTCACTCCCCTCCCTCTCCAAAGGGGAAGAGAAAGGGAATAAGGGAGAGAGACTTAACAATTATAAAAAGAAACTAAACAGCTTTAATGAAAATGAAAAATAATAATAATAAAAATAGAATATATAAAAATACGTACAAAACCAGTATCAAACCTAACCCCCGATGGTAATTACATCACAGTCACTGATGTTATGGAGCAGGCACTGGGGGAGTCCCAGACTGGGCCCCGTAGCAGACAGGAGCTGTGTTCAGGAGCTGGATTCAGGAACACATTGATTGGGATCGAAGGCAGAATAGAGTCCTCCTCGGATGCTCCTCAGAAGGAACCAAAAGAGGACCTGAGCCAAGCTGAGCAACGCTGGCAAAGCAGTCCAAGAGGGGAGAAGAGCACATGAGCCCCTAGAGAGAGAGCAAGACCCTCCAGATTCCTCAGCTTTATACCAAAAATGATGTATATGGGATGGAATACCTCGTTGGTCAGCTTGGGGTCACCTGTCCTGTCCACTCCTCCCCTGCAGGTGTGGTCTTTCACTTTCCTGCACCCCACAATGTGGTAGACAAGATCCAGCAGTGGTCTTGGTCTGCACACCAACCCTTGGTAGTAACTCTAAACAGGGGGTGTTATCAGTGCCAGACGCAGACACTGCCTGTGAAACAGGCTGCTGACTTCAGACAGTGCAGTGAGTTAGAAGAACTGAGCTGAAAAGTAAAATCACTGAACAGAATTAGCTCTGTTCTCACCCAAACCAGGACAGTCTTGAATCAGATGGGAGAGCCAGGTCATCACCGCTGCTGCAAAGCAGACAACAAGGAGGCTCAAGGGGACTCTTGCAAAGTAAACAGGCATCATGTCATGGGAAGCATCTTCTCTTGAATTCTTGCAGATACAAGAAAAAAAGCAACTTCTTACCTTGATTCACACTAGCTGACAACATCTATCAACATCTGGGAAGGTGGAAAGCATGGGCTCAAATTCTAGACAACTTCTGCATGTGAATCCACAGCCAGAATATACAACATCATGGATTACAGTAATTTTAAAATGAGGAAATATTTTCCTACCCAGGGTTTTTTTCCTGATGCCTATTATTTATGATATGTAACTATAACACTGGGTCTTTATTTTCCATGTATTTGAATTCCCAGTGTCCTGAAAATAAAGGAACAAAATATGCTTGCTTGAGATTTTACTGAAATACTAAGAATGACCATGCACTTCATTGTGTCACAGAAGAAGTATTTAGTAAACTTTTAACTGAATTGAAAAATAGCACATTAAGTTTACAAGTTTCTTTTCATAAACGAGTTATATTTCTCTTGGCTAATAACAATATTTTGGATTGATCCATGCACAGCAGGATACTGCTGTGTTGCAAAAACACAAGAAAAATAAAAAAGATTTTAAAACACGAACCTTAAAACGAATAAAGGAAAAAAGCAGCAATTCAAAACCACCCATTTATGTAAACACGAAGCCTCTTAGCTTGGTGTCTCTGGTGCAACTCAATACTGTTTTAACACGCTCACAATTTGCTTCACATCAGCTCCTTCAAGCTCCTTTTTGGAGTTCACAGTAGACCTCTGCTATAGAAGGGTTACAGCAGTGCAGACCATTTAAGTGGCAACACCAATTCGTCATCATTTCCAATGAGTAGAGATGAGAATTAGTGATAAGAACAACCACATCATCTACCTTGGTGGACTAGAGCAGTGATTCCTGTCAGAGCAACTGCACAGGTTCATCATGACTTGGCACCTAGCAATTAAAACTACTCTCATGAAAATGGATGTGAAGTGCACTGAAAAAATGTCATGAAAAGGCAAATGAATTAAAATCAGCACAAGAGGGGTGAACATTGCTGGAAGTACTGCTTAAACAGATCAGAATTCATTCTGATGAACTCTCCTCTTTCAAACAGTTTCCTTTTGTCTCCACAGCATCTCTGAGGGTGAACTATACATGGTGAAAAAAGCCTAAAGCAAAATCAGTAATTTGTTCAAAAGTCAGATTCACCGTGAAAATTGCCAAGTAGTGGAGCAAGGTCAGAGGGAGAGGGGACAGAACTACGTTTGCAAACAGCCAGCCTTTTACTATCCAACTTCAAAATTAAAGTCACCACGGCAGCTGAATGCCATATTTTTAGTAGTGCAGAATGCTACTTATCTTTACAAAGAAACACTCACTAAAATAAAAGAGCCATCTCTGTGAATTGGACTTCTTGAATGCACTGCTTGAATGAGTGCATTTGTCTTCACTATTAAGGACATATTCAAGAGTTCTTCCATTTTGTACCATAAACACACTCTCTTTTCTGGCTGCACTGAAGGGACCTAAGGACAGCTGACAATCTTGTGACTTGCAAGTTCTATTTTCTGCCATTATCCTTACTTTTTGCTGTCTGGATGAAAACTAAGAGTGGATAGTCATTGCCACTTTATTGAATGAACCCTAACTATGAGTGCATGGAAATTTCTACCAGCATCAGAGAAGGTGAATTTTCTATAGGTTTTTACTAAAGCAGCTAGCCGAACTAGAACAGTAACATATCCCATGCAAATTCTGATTTTTTTTCTACTTGAATTGAGCTTACTGACACCCCACCTGGAGTACTGTGTTCAGCTCTGGGGCCTCCAACATAAGGAGGACATGGACCTGTTGGAGCACATGCAGAGGAGGGCCATGAAGGTGATCAGAGGGCTGGAACACCTCCAGTGTGAAGACAGGCTAAGACAGTTGGGGATGTTCATCCTGGAGAAGAGAAAGCTCCAGGGAGACCTTAGGGCAGCCTTCCAGTACATAAAGGGAGCCTCCAAGAAAGCTAGAGAAGAACTTTTTACAACATCATGTGATAGGACAATACCTTCAAACTGGAAAAGGGTAGATTCCGATTAGACATAAGGAAGAAATTATTAACTATGAAGGTAGTAAGACACTGGAGCAGGTTGTCCAGAGAAGCTGCAGATGCTCCATCACTGGAAGTATTCAAAGCCAGGACTGATGGGGCTTTGAGCAACCAGGTCTAGTGGAAGCTGTCCCTGTCTATGGCAGGGGGTTTGGAACCAGTTGATCTTTCAAGGTCAATCTTTAAGGTCCCTTCTAACCCAAACTATTTGACGATTCTATGAAATATTTGTGGCAAAAATGCAACTGCTTTACTATGCAATTAAACTTTTAATTACTAGTAAGAGCTTTAAAATGTCATGGCAATGCAAAAGCAAGCAATGTAAATACTGTAATTTTTTATAAGTCAAATCATTGGATTTTCTGATAGTAACAGATTACATTCAATATCCTTTACACAGTAAGGGTTATACTTCAGGTAAATTTTATAGGAATTTCCAAGTACAGAATTAATGTGCTACTTTGTACATTATGAGACTATCCACAAAATCTTCAGAGTTTCCTGTAGGAACTGCACATAGGAAATGGCCAAGAAGCCATCAGACCCAACACATGGAACTTAACTCACCAACTTCCTTCCCTGACGTAGAATCTAACAGCGAGGTGTTGCAATTCAGCATGGAGCCCCTCACATTCTACTTCATGAGATTAAGAGGAGATAGTTCAGATTCAGAAATAGAAATATTTCCTTCCAGATCTCACAAAACCCCCTTATTTTGGAGATTAAACCTCTGCCATCTGACAAAGCAACAAAAAGAGGGAGAACGAACTATAACTTGATCAGTCACTGCTCTGATCATTCATAGTTTACTCTCTCCTTATCATTCCTTCCATTGCTAGAAGTCCACAGGGCACAGAATTATGTGTTAGTGGGTTGTCCACTAACATATAATAAAGAGAGAAGGAGAAAATAGATTCCTCTTTCCCAGTCAGACCCAGCCTCTAGCAGTGAGAAGATAAAAAGATCAACTGTCCAACTCTGCAGATAAAAGTAATGGACATCAAGCAAGTATCCAGATCCTCACAAGTGAGATTGTGTGTTCAGTTAAAGACTTCATTGATCTGTCTCCCCTCACTTGCTTAAAAGGCCTGAAAAGGTACAGAGGAGCAAAGAGAAATCCAGCTTTTGTAATCAAGAGGTTTTGACCTTCAAATTAATAATTTCATACTCACTGTAATTTAAAGATGTTCAAATCAGCACATATTACCAAGCTGACTTGGTTATGCATAATTATAATTCTTGCAATTTCTCACTTGCTTTCCAGACAATAATGACATGTTGTTTCTAAACACGGATCATAGTGACTTTCTCACTTTACGCATCCTGCAAATTGCTTTGTTTTACACAGCCATACTCTGTTATATTTTCAATTACAGTCACATTTTATAACTTTGACATTCTTAAAAATATTATACGTTAATATATTAATTTAAGGAATATCAAATGAAGTGTGTAGACTTAGCATAGAACATATTCTGACAGACCTGACAAAAACCATGAAAAATGTGTGCTTTCTATCATAATGATTATTTTTCAGATACCACCAGCTGTGCAACTATTAAACCAAGTGACTGCTTTTTCACATAACACCAAGCACCAACATTCAATCATGAAGGAAATATAAATCTCCATGGGCTTTTTCCACATGTTTTAAATCAGCAGCAATCTGTGCATTTGTATCTCCACTAAAAAATTGGTAAAAATTGGGAATGTCTTCCAGCTGGAAACTCCTTGGCATTTTTATTGATAGACACTATGCGGTATGTAGTGCAATGTTTATAGGGGTGTAGTTCAGTTTTAATCTAAGTTCCACAAACACAAACGCACACACAAAAGATTTCACTCACCAAATAACTTGAGCAACTCCAGGGATTACTGGATCTTTCATTTTATCCTTCCCATTATTTTATTCTGGAAGCCTTGGATTCCTCATCAAATTCAGGTTAAAATTGTTAAAATCAAATGCATGACAGAAGCTATCATACCCCTTATGAAACTCAAGAGTTTTTGAAGGGGTCTATAGAAATTCTTGGGTATTAGATTCTGTCTACAAGCTGTATGTTGAAGAATAGCCTTTCCTGACAGCTAACTAATTGGATAATGTTATCCTACATCAGATGTTGCAAGGCAAAAACAGTCTTCTGCCTTTTTTTCTGTTCTACTCAGTAGAATTCAGATGTGCTTATTATACACCTTTAATTTTCTTTTATGTTCATTTCAGTCTCACAATCACATCATCACTGTATCTCACATCCTGAGGAGATGAAAAGGGAACAGTCATTTTTCTGGGTACACTGTGTATGTGGTAAGCTGTGAATTCTCCAACGCAACAGCCTTTTGAAATGATGACATTTTGAATTGGTCTGTGACTTCATAATATGAGAAACAGAACAGCTTGAAAATGTAATAATTACATTAAAATACCTGCTTTGGACTATGACACCAATTCTGGATTCAAAACATGTAGAAAATGCTCTATGAAGAAAGGTTTGTGGGTTATAATGTGGAAAAAATAGCACACATCATGTTTAGCTTGGTCCTGCATTTACATATAGGGCATATAATTCTGGCTTGTGAGTAATATGGCTCATAAAAGGTCTGATCACATTGAGTGATAAACAGTTGCTAAGGGCCAGCATGAATTAACCAAAAAAGCAAACTAATGTCAAGGCAAAGCAAGAGCAACCTTGTACAGTGCAATGAAAGATGAGCAAAACCCTTCCCTGGAGCTTCTGCTGGCTTTCTCCCAGACCTGCCAGATTCTGTTGCATTTCTTTCATTTATGACTATGGAAAAGCAAGATATTTTACAAAAGTTTTTTAAACCTAGCTGGGCTGCTCTGGCAGCTTGCCACATACATTGCTTCCTCTTAATATTTCACACAAACACTGTATTAGAACAAAACAGAAAAGAAGAAAAAATAAAGAAAAAAAAATAAAATCCTTAAAATCATTATAATAAAAAGGCAGAGCAGTGCACTGCCAATCACTTACAGCAAGCATAGTCTAAACAGATGGGTTACACTCCTTGGGGTGATTTTCCATGCAAATATTTAATTCTAGTTCAAGCATGGTTTCTCTTGTTTCAAAATCTTTTTGGTTTTGGCTTACTGGACTTAGAAACATCACTCTTAAACAGTTACATTTCCACAAGCACAAGAGAATGCTGAATTATTTACTTGTTCATCTCCTATGGAACATATTGGTATATAAAGCTACAAAACGGAGTGAGTTTGCTTGGAAGTGTCAAATTCCAGGAGAAATGCTGGGAATCCTTAGCCACTTCTGTTTGGCCCCAGCAAACTAATGACCTTCTAACTGTTGTCTTTCCAACCTGTCAATCCTACCTGTGAGGTCTTGTCAAAAGTAGAGCTAGAGGGTATTTGTTTCGGTGAGTTTGCTGAGCAATGTTGTTTGAGTCACTGCCACACATTTTGCACATACAGATAAACATACCTAATAGTATCACCTACACAAAGTATTTTCAAGGCTAAAAATCACACAACTGCCAAAGGACTAACTCATGGTTTCTTTCACTGAACAGCCCACATCCCAGTAGTCAATATACTGTTTCCCGACAGAGCAAAGCTGTAAGGACTGCCCATGGAGGCTGTTCATTCTTTAGAAGCACCTGAAAATAAAATAGAAACAGCAACAAGGAATCAAGCATATCTTGAGCCAAATGAGGCAAGTTCAAACAAGTATTCCTTCAAATTCCTTTGATTTGCATGGAAATCAAACAAATTCACTATATTTGGGAGAAGAATTTTCCTTTCACTTAAGCCATGAAGAACTTGAAGATGCTCTTTAACCTTGACCAAACCTGTTCACCCTTTAGATCTGCCTTTTCCTCTCACAGTCTTTCATAGATTTTTGCTTTTTTAGATGCTATGGCTTTCAGAGAAAAGAGAAAATACCCATTCAGATACTTAAATGTGATGAAATTTAAATACTCAGTTTGGACCATTAAACTTTATCATGATACAAATAATAATATGCATTTCCATGGCTACCTTCTTTATTTTGTAACTAGGCTGAAGAGGGATGCAGAGAAACTATAGTCCAAATTAGAAAAAACAAATGCAGTACATTATGCTGGTCCTCAGTGCACAGTGTGGAATGATAGACATCTACAGTGTATGGCATATGAGTGTGGGTGCACACACAGGCCTGTCCCATTTGTATACCCACATATCCATTCCCCTTTAACAGTAATAATAGCCTTTTTGAGGTACAGAATTGCTGTAAACATATTACAGAAAGAGACAGCTACAGCCTTCAGCAGCAAGTGGCATGCTAAAGTACAGCAAAGTGTTTGATGTTGCCAAGTAAACACAGCAGCCATTATGCACTCAGCAACCTGACCTACAACAGTGAAAGTCAGTGTTGCTGGTTTACCAGAGTATTAAGTGATAGAGAGGCTGTTAGCCAGAACTTCTTTATCTGCTCTTATTCTGAATCCTTTCACGTTACCTTTCAAATTTATCTAAACTACCATGACAAACAAGCAGACAGGCTCTCAGTTTTCAGCTGCACTTCAAGCAGCTTAATCCAGAGCATTGCACTGTTTAATGCCAGACACAAGATGAAGAGTGTTTGTGGCTGGGTCATCTGCCATCACCCAAGGCAGGACAGGAACAGTGAAGCACAATCACTCACTCATTAAATATTTTTACACCATCTGGTGTTACACACTCCGGATTTTAAGCACACCGGTAATCCAGCTGATCACTACTCCATGGGACTTGGTGGTACTTCACATGCTTCTGTGGAGTTGTCTCTCGCATTGTGTACTAACTGATCAGCTTGTGGTTGCAAGAAATACCTGTGACTGTATTGCATACAGCACAGTGTAAGGCCACTAACAACAGATCTCACCTAATACAGCGAGCACTATGATTCTATCTGACTGATTTTCCACATTTAGCAGAAGACCTACATCAGGATAGCATGCCTCAAATACAGTGTGCCATATGGTCCTTTTTCCAGACATGGGAAGTTGTATTACATATGAGAGTCTTCTGTATAAACCCTAGCCTAAACAGTTCTAGATAATGAACATCACTCCATTTTTCTCATGAATGCTTAAAGGAAAATGGAACAGGATACATTTAAATAAATATTATGTAAAAAATGTTTTCTCATAAATTCCTTTGTCCAGATTTGCAACAGTGAATGACTTTTGCTGTAACAGAACTGGCATATTTGGAAGAGCAATATTATGGATTTCTTCTGCCATCATGCCTAGCAGATTGGTCTAACAGACTGGTAACACAATACCTCATTTTTTCTAATGGGTGGAGTTCTCCTTCACAATCTTTTGCTTACAAGCAAGAAAAAAAGCCTACCTTTTCTTCACCTTTTTTGAAAGAAATTCAATCATTTCTGTAGTTCAGTAAACCAGTAAAATCACCTGCATTATTTCTGGGGTTTCAAACCGTGTTATGCTTAACTTTGCTACACAGAAATTCTTTTATGAAGTGATTCAGTACAGACCTCAACCCTCTTTAGAAAACTGGCACTGTTGACTGCAATAGATTTTTCAACAGAATAGTCAAACAACACAAGTGATTTGCAACATTGTAGGACCCAGTAATTCCCACTATTCATCTTTTCAGAAGAGCTATAAATCCAATAAAGATTTATAAGCAGAAAGTCACTTTCATTCTCAAATAATGTACAACTGGCATTATAACATGCACACTTTTAGCAGACTCTGTTTATAACACGCTGCATCACTTTCTGTTATGACATGCTGTAAAGTCTGACCTAATTTGACACGACAGCTAAAATTTAAAGGATGACATTTCCCACTTCACTTCCAAATGGGATAACTGCAATGTTCCAATAAAAGCTGGCCAGTGGAAGAAGGGCAGACGGGAAAGTGTCCATGGTCTGCCAATTTCAAATTACTCTTGAGTAGTTCAGCATATCTCTAGAAAAAGAAACCCTTAAAAGAGTAATTAATCATCATTTAGGGAAGGTCTTCAGTGAAGTGCTTTTTTTTTTTTTTTTTTTTCCAGTTTATTTGCACACACTGAACTTTTCTGGACACATGTCCCTGTACTGATGGCAATACTAAGCTAGTAGCTTTGAACTGATTCAGAATAATATGGTCATTCTGGTTTTTTTCTTCTAGAGATGTTTGAATCCTGTATCCAGTGACTATGACACTCCTCCACTATTAATGCACCTCCTGGGATAGTCTCGTTGAAATCATATGATTTAGAAATTTAGAAATAAATAGATGAAACTCTGATTCTTGACTTGCAATAAAAAAACTTAATGATTCAGAAGTTTATAAGAGTAAATTCAGAGAGAAACAAGTATCTCCTAACCAGTCCAAAACGTGTATTGTGAGCTTAACTTGTGTCCTGGTGTGAGTGAGAACAGAACTAATTCTGTTCAGAGATTTACTTTTCAGCTCAGTTCTTCTAACTGCACGGTCTGAAGTTAGCAGCCTTTCTCACAGGAAGTATCTGCTTCTAGCAGTGATAACACCCCATGTTTACAGTTACTACCAAGGGTTGGTGTGCAGATGAAGGCCACTGCTGGATCTTGCGCACCATGGTGGAGGGGGTGCAGAAAGTAAAAGGCCTCACCTGCAGAGAGGAGCAGACAGGACAGGTGACCCTGAGCTGACCAGCGAGGGATTCCAGCCCATATGTGTCATACTTGGTATAAAGCTGAGGGATCAGGAGGGTCTTGTCCCTCTTGTCCCGCTTTGCCAGCTTTTGCTTGGCTTGTGTCGGGTCCTGTTCTGGCTTCTTACTCAGACCATCTGAGGAAGACTCTGTGCATTCTGCCTTCTAACCTGATCTGTGTGTGCCTGAATCCAGTACCAGAATCCAGCTCCTGAAATCAGCTTCCACCTGCTGCTGGGATCAGTCTGGGACCCTCCCAGTGCCTGCTCCAAAGCATCAGGGGTGACGGTGACATAATAACCATCAGGAGGGGTTAGGTTCAATACTGGTTTTGTATATATATTTGTATGTATTCCATCTTCTATTATTATTTTCATTAAAGCTGTTCTAGTTTGCCTTTCTAACCAGTAAGTCTCTCTCTTATTCCCTTTTCTCTTCCCCTTTGGGGTGGAATGGGGGTTAACAGAGGGCATCCGTTATAGGTCTAAGGGGCTGCCCTGACCCTAAACCATGACATTCTGTATCTGTGTACCATGGGTAAGAACCTGAATGATTCCTTTTTACTACCAAGATCTCCAAGTGGTACACAAAAATTATCAAATCTGATTTAACTTCTTCACTTCACCTTAATTTCTCTCTTCATCAAAATACAAAAGTTTTAAAATCACATCAATCTAATTTGCATGTGCAGCAAATAAATCCATCTGAAATTTGTATTTAGCTTTACTGAGCCAATATAGACACACCCGCATTTTAGAAGCTAAAGGATGTTTTAAAAAGAATTCTCTGCAAGTCAAAAACTTCAACCCAGCAACTGCAGCCTGCACTGTACTCCAATCCCCAGTCAAGCGCACATTAGAGTTCAGAACACAGTCAAAGCCTAAAAAAAATGCCATTCAATCAAAGCAAATCCTAATCTTTTGTGCATTTCATGATGGCAGGACATTTAGAAAATGGGATAATTTTCCCAAATCATCTTAATGTGTGGAAGTAGTACAAAAATCTCCATTTTCCATCACCTCTGTACTTCTTTCCCTGAATGAATGCCTTAGGCAATCATTTTAAAATACTACTGAAAAAAAGCTGGGGCAGTAGAAGCACGCTTGCTGACAATGCTTGCCTTTATCTGCCTCAAAATTAGTAGCGATTGTAGAAGACCTTATAAAACACTAGTAAATTCATTTTTCATTCTTAGTGGCAGGTGCCTTCAAAATCTTGGAGAAAGTGAACTCTTTGCCTGTGTTATCTCACCTAAGTCTTAATGAACCACTTAGAGCAGTGCAAAGGCACTACTTTCTCCAAAAGAGATAAAATAATATTTTTTTATAGTAACTCTCATTCTTCAGTGAATTAATAACATTTCAGAGAAGACTTCTGACCTATCCTTTCAACCTAAATTATCCATCTATAATTACCTGGTAAAATATTGTGGCATTTCCATATGCGTGGATAAGCCTGGTCTTCTCACGACTAAGTCTGATTATATTTCAGAGCTGTAAATTACATATTTCTGATATCCTTAGAGAATTGAAGTATATTAAAAAATAAATCAAGTGACATGAATCTTATTAAGGAATCATCTCTGGTAGTTCAAGAAAATGTCTCATTTATAACTTATAACCAGCATGATTTCTTTTTATGCCATTGGCACATCCCTAGAAGTTTTGCACAGTGACATTTGCTATTGATCTCTCAAGGATTCAAAGAAGATGTCTCTCTTCATTAAGAAAATCCCCCATTTAGGATGGCAGGGTCTATGCCTCTATTCTGATGTCAGAGGCTATGGCTTTATTCTAAATATCCACCTTTACTATGCAACCTGAGTTATTCCTGTAAGTGCTCATCTTAGAAATGTTACAATAAAGCAATGGAAAGCTAGGAAAAAAAAATTAATCTTTTTGTAACCTGAATACTGTTTGGGTTTTCTTTAATACAAGTACCTACCTGTAATGCTAACTTTTGTGTGTCAAGTAATTGTTGTTATATATAGCTATTTATAAAGGATGTAGTGCCAGTTTGCCTATGTTCCACCATCTATCCAGTGTGTTATTTGTAATGATGACCCCACCTGTTATTTCATAGTGATGGTCAAGAATCACTACAGTATGCTAAAATAAGACAGTTGGCATCCTCCACTGAAGTTCTCAGACTAATTCGTGGCAGTTCAAGATTGAGTTCAAACACTCGAACAGAAGCCTTTTTCCACCTCCAGTCCTCCTTGGGTTATAACTAACTTTGAGTATATTTGTTATTCTTTTAAGTATACAATCTATGTAAATTGCCCTAACATTATTTGTTTAAATTCTATATATATCACATGACAGCATTAATGAAATAAACTCCATCACCCTTCTGAGGCAAAAAGCACCCTCACTATTTCCCACTGGAAAACATGGGTGGAAGACTTACCCAGTTCCAGCCTGTAGCAAACATAACAGTTCCTTATTACACATATTACATCTCCCAACCACAGGACCCTTCTGCTTGCTCGCAGTGAAATGCTCACTGTATTTCAGAGCTCTCAGATTCAGCAGCTGAAATACCACTTTCAGTTATGGCTTCAAATGATGCAATTTAGTAAGACCGTTTCCATCAAAGACTAGGCACAGTGAGGCCTAAACCAACCACAATGCTTTGGAATATACCACTGAAGCCAAACATGTATCTTACATTGCAATTTGATTCAAAATCATAAATTTTAGGCTATATAAACTATAGTTCACAATGTTCTTTGAAGCTCTGACTGAATCTAAATACAAAGATTCCCAGGCCGCCTATAAACTGAACTATTCTGGTCATGAAACATTACCTTCCCAGCATGTGGTATGCCCATCAGCAGAAAAGTGGTAAAAAAGAACTGACTAACTTTATTTATTACATTTGTATTACTTACAAAACCATTTACTTAATGGATGAGTATCATTAGCAGTCCAACCACAAAAAAATACAATGATGTGTTTCATAGGTTCATTAAAATAATATTTCAAAGCAATCATTAGAAAAAGAAGCTGAAGATCCAAGATACAGTAAGTTATCTGCAAATAAATGAGGCAGAACAAACATGTTTTGAAGTAAGTTAAGAAACATGTTTACAAATACATTACACCATAAAGAAAGCAGGGCATGAAGCTTAGAGATTGCTGTTCATGCAACTTGTTAAACAAAACAAAAGTGGTAACTACTTTTGAATCATGGCTCCTCAGACTTGCAGTCAGCATCGTGTGCTAATGAGTAGGTGCTTGAATGCATGGAATATAGAAGTTCAGAAAAAACAGTAAAGGTAAGTATATGCAGAAGGGTCCCTTCAACTAAAACCAGAAAATACAGATATTGTCATCCTCCACTCTCTTAAAGAAAACAACCAAAACAATAAAAACCAAAACCACCACTTATTACTACTGCAGGAGAAAAGAGCACCCTTAAGCTCACAGGCTTCCATAATGAAATAGAAGCTTTCCTGGTGGCAACTTCAGTGTCACAGTGGAGAAACTGTAGACTGAAAATAAGTATTCTTTATTGTCCCAGCTGCTTGTTCCACCTTGGATGGCACTACGGGATACTTGCTCTTCACCATCCTGGTCCTTAGAGGTATCCTGGCCAAACTATTTCCACCTGCTTCAGATAGCTTTCAGATCTATCCACAGTGCAAGACCAGTTCCTGTTGTGACTTCTCTTTTGCATCCTTTACCATCATCCCCACTTCTCTAAGATCTTTTTTCATGCCTCAGGTTCAAGCAACCAAGATGACATCTTTTGCAGTTCTATTAAAAATCAGAATGAGAAAGGCTGCTAAAAGGAATGCCTAAATTAGTCCAACAACGCCACTCCTTCAGTGAGACAAGAATAATTAGGCACATCAGTCTGTCCCCCTTGCACCCACTGGTCCCTCTGCTCCCTTGTGCCTGCTTGCCTTCTCAGAAGCAGGATCAGACATGCAAAATATAATGCTAATAGTTCCACGCCATTTTAATATATTCTTATTCTCTCTAAAAAAGTACTGTGAATATTGGTTTTAGTGATGTTTTTTAAAATAAAACTTAGCCTAACCAGAGGGAAAAGGAATAAAGAATATTATCAGCATAAAATCTTTCCTCATTTCTTTACATCTTAAATGTTCTACACCCAATTTCCATTGTTTTTCTGAATCTTTTAACTTTAAGAAAATGTAAACAATTGTTGCTGTCATGAAACTACAAAGACTAATAACGCTAGTCTATAATCAGCTGCTTAGTACTGTCAGCACCTTTAATTTTCTGGACCACCTCCTATTTAATGAAACTAAGAAGGCTGTCTCCCAGACATCAAAACATAGAGCAGCTGACTGTCTGAGAGGAACTCTTGTACTCCCCAAACCACCTGTGCCACAAATGTTTTGTTATAGGCCAGCAGTTTAAAACTGTGCCTGCATCAAAAAAGGAGAATGATAGAATAATTTAATAAAGGGTATACTGAAGGAGGGAGCAAAGAACATTAAAGAAAGGAAGTAACAGCTCCCGAGTTAAAGCTGCAATCAATTCCTAGTATAAAGCCCTCTTTTTGTCATCTTATAATCAAAACTAGATTGGCAAAGGTGCTCAGCTCAAAAATTGTCAGATTTATTCTGAAAGCAAAAGGGAAAGTTCAGACAGGCTTCAGTTCTATGCTGTTAAAATATTGCCATGTTTCAAAAATGCCTATAACATTTCTCAGTCCCATTCTCTCTTAAAAATAAATAAATTAACCATTCTCCAACACTGCTGCTTCTTGAAGCTTTACACCATACTTATCACTTCTTGGGTTGATAAGCACTCATTATACACTGTGATAAGCAACAGCAATTAGCAGGAAGTCTTATGTATTCTTACTGTGGACAGTTCGGGTTATATCTGAGATATCTGGGAGTCTTGCCATTTACTTTGGTAACATTTTCTACGTGCATGAGTATGTATTGACTAGGGGAAAGCAGTAAAAAGAAAGAAAAGAAAAGAAAAATAAAAAATTAAAAAATTTAAAAAAAAAAAAGTTAAAAAGAAGTGGAAAAAAACCCACAACCACTCTAACCAGAAAAATACTTTTACAGACGACAGATACCTTCCTATGGACTGAGCACAGAAACCTGTTTGGAGAGGTACAATAAGTTTTCCTGGAACTCATAGCTATGCACTGTCATAGGGGGTTAAGTGACAAGTTTTCTACAAGCAGCAAAACAATTTGGATTCACTTAAAAGTCCAAAACAAGAAATATTTCAGGAGTTCAAATAATTGATGGTTTTAAGCCTAAAGAAGAGAAAGTTGAAAAGTCTTCTGGCTGAGTTCAAGCAATGAGAATGTGTTCCAAATATGGATGAAGCCGGAGTTTAGGAGATGGGAATTCACCCCTTTCTAAAATTTTTATCTTATGTATAATAGTTCTTTATGAACTTATTATGTTACATTTAAGCAAGGTTAAGTGATTACCAAGATATATAGAAGATAACTTGGACTAGAGTAAAGCTTTGCTGATTTTTTGTTGAAGTATTGTCATACACTTAATTATTTATTCAATATATCTTATTAGTGTAAAACTCAGACTTGTTTAGTGCATCAGAATAGCAGCTGATGCAGATATTTCAGTTGTTATTAATATCTGTAACATAAGGAATTGGGACTGGATAGAAGATGATGGAAGGAGGCAAGCTGTTAAGCTGAAGCACAGTGCAGGCCAGAAGCTAAATAAGTATAAATCAGTAAGTGTTTTTTTCTGTTTATTTTGTATTAAAGCATAAGAAATAAATTCAGAAATGAATTGTATGTCTTAGGAAAACAGCAATCATATCCAAGAAAATATTGACACCACATTATGAAGCGACTTGGCTAATAAATGCTCTAGGGAAGGGCAATTTCTGCCAGGGGTGAGGAAAGCCCTGCTCAGCACATCCAGGTCTGCGTGCAGCTGCCTGAGGCAATTGCACCAATTCATGGGTACAACTGGGGCCTCAGCCTGTGCAAGAATGCCCAAGAGTCACTGCGTAAATAAGACTAAAAAAAATACAAACCAAGCAAGTAAGCAAGTGACCCAGTTTGATCATGTCATTTTCACTGAGTTTGCCCTTAGGCTAATGCAGATTAATAATTTTCTCCAAATAACAACATAATTAAAGAAAATAAAGTTCTTAACAATGTGTGGAGTGTCAACACCTGCGTATTTGCACAAATGACAGCTTTTAGAGTAAGCAAATCCAGACCAGTACGCAATGCAAGGTATGATGACCTCTGTGCACATATCTGCTGAAGCAAGGACTGCACACTCTTGAAAAACAGAACTTTCAGACTGCAGAACACCGTGAAAATTTGCAGCAAAATAAATGGGGAGACTCATCTTGACTGATCAGAGATACAGGCAGGAGAACAAATACATCTTTTTATATTAATTTACCTGTTACCAAAACAATGTTATAACTAATAGGCTTCATTTTGCTAATATACTATAGACTGAATTAGTAAAGCAGATATTTATCTATAACTTTTACTTGTGATAATAAATGCTAGAGTATTATTCATCACACAAGACTCAGACAATTTTTTCTCTTGCACTTTCAACATCTACTGTATCAAAAGTACCTAAAATTCTGGTAACTAGTAAGCATTTCACAGAAGCTGTTTAAAAACCATACATCACACAAAGTATTAGAAACTTCTGAGTATGATCTGAGATCACAGGGTGAGTAACATTGGCAGATACCAGGAAGTAATAACCCTATTTTTATTGCCATGAATAACTAGGGTAGTATTTTACTCAGCATCATTAAAAAAATGTGTTGGAACCCTCCAGTATTATTTAAGTTAATTACGGATCATGTAAATATAGAATTCAGACCAGTTAATCAAGTAAGTTGTATATCACTTTGATAGGATGCAGATTCTCAAGAAAACAAACACTATTTATTGCATGCAGTCGTCATCTTGAAAAAGTCATTAAACACTCAAATATACATTAGATACTAGGTGGATCTAGACTAAAAACATTATAAAACAAATTTAAATGTCATTCTTATCACAACCACTACTGAAGCACAGACAGAAATATTGTAGTGGTTGCCTATGTTGACTAAAAAACACAGAAAAACCCAAACTTTTGCTGGGCATCCAAAATGATGACATATACGTAGTAAGGGGACTACGACAATTTACACCCTTAATTAACAGTAGTTCCAAATAGATTTTATAGCCTCTCAAACTCCTTTACTTGCCTAAGGAACAGCTGGTGCTGTCATCCTGCCCTTTTTGACCAACACCCTAAATAATTCAGCTAATCTAAGAGAAACAATTGAAACAAGAAGGGATGAGAATCCACCTTAGTTTCTCTGAACTCTTTTCTAAAAAAAAAAAATCACCTTCAGTGAACCCTCCACAAAGCCCATGCCGAAGAACTACATTACACAGCTCTCAACTTATTGCTTCACACATCCAGTGAGCCTTTAGAAAAATCCAATATTGTATTCATTAATAATATCAAACCCCTAAATGCTATGCTAAAGTTTACAGTTTCAATCAACCACAATTCAAAAACACTAAAGTAGTGCAGTCATAGCAGGTAAGAACTAAAAAGTAGGGCTACTAAACAAGAAAATATACACATACCCTTTTTTGTTGTTGTTTTTTTGGTGTTTGTTTTGTTGGGGTTTTCTTGTTTATTTGGTTTTGTGTTGCTGTAGTACATCTCTAATTTACTTGACAGATTATTATTGATATTAACAAGACTTTAAAAAATATTCACTTATAATTTGAATATATGTTAATCTAACAGATACAGCAAATGCCTACCTCAGCAAAAGATAACATTTTCAATTGTACTGACAAACAAGACCTCTCACATCAAGGTCAATAAACACTAGAGTTGAGTCACTCAACACTATACAATGTGTGGCTAACTACAGCTATATGGGAGTAAACAGGATTTCAAGTTTAAAGTCTTATCTTCCATATTTATTTTGATCCTTAGTTCTTGGAGATTAGAAGTTTAAATACTCTAAGGGAAAAAGTTAAGAGCAAATGATTAAAGGGAATGCAGATAAGATACTCTAATTTTTTGGCAAAAAAAAAAAAAAGTTCTTTATTTTAAGGTGTGGAATCAAAAAGCACAGAAATTTTAAGTTTCAGAAACGTAATTTTGTATCAAGTTTTAATTTTAATTGTTTAAATTGTTTAAATTTAAAATTGAGGAATTCAGATACATTTTCAAAGGACAGAATATCAGAGGAACTTACTAAACTTCTTCAATTCCAACAAAACCAAGTGATAAGATATTCTCACACATCACAAGCCACACACTTTTAAGTGCTATAAATGGACTTACGATAGGCAGAGACTGTACACAATACTGGAAGTTTCAGGCTGTTTTGCTTGTCTGTGCACTGAACAGAAAACATGAAAAGCATGAAAAAAAAAAAAAAAGACTATTTTCCTTGAAGACTCTGACCCCCAAAATAAATCAAGGTTCACCTGCTGTATGTTCCAGGTCTAGAACTATTTTATCTGAGATAGTTTTCTTTAATTAAACTTATGTCACAAACAAAGGTATTCCTTAGTCAATTCAAATGGACTTCTGAACTGCATAAATTATAGCTCTGTGGTAGCAATGCAATGTTTGATAAAAACCAAAGAACTTTATTTCAGAAGAAAAGAATACACTTGATAGCAAGACTAGACAAGATGAAGTATTTTTCATATGCAGATACATACAGAGGTATACACACACTCTAGGTATTCAGTATTTTTCATCTCTGCTTTACAGTTGAGAGTAAAAAAATAAAAAAAAACTTTATAGGCAAAAAGCACTCAACATGAACATGCTGTGCCTCTCCGTTAATACAGATGTAAAAACTCCTTACATAAGAGAAAGATTATATTCAAAGAGTTTGTCCAAGCTTACTCTTCTACAGGCTTTTTGGTGGCTTTAGGCTGTCTTTGCTTGAAAAGCAGGGATATGATCTGGCCCAAGACAAAGAAGTAGGATCTGCTTAGTTATACCACTTTGTTGTGACACTAGCTCATTCTTTTAGCAGTCAGGCAATGCTCTTGGGCACAGCTTTACTTGTGTACAATACATGTGATTAATAAAGCGCACTGCTGCTTGGCATAGCCCTCCAGTTCCATAGCCTCAAAGGCCTTCAACAAGGAGAATAAGCCCAAGGAGGTGAAGCGAGCAGTTGGAAGAGAGAAAAGCTTTCAAGGAGCTCTCTTAGCATTTCTGACTCCCAGGGACCTGTCTCAAGGCATACAAAGATTAATTACTCCATGAAGTAAACAACTACAACATCACTTGAAGCCACGTGACATTTTTGAATAGTTCCCAGGCATTTGTAGCCAACACGTGCTTAGTAGTTGCACAATTTTCTAATTAGTTCATGTGCTATACTTCAAAACTAATTACTAAAATGGCTGGATTATAATGTTGCAGGGAGTCATTCATGTGCCACCTACCATTAAGGGGAGGGAAGTTTTGTGAAGGTTAATTAGCATTTTTAAAGTACTTTGGAGATGAAAAGCTTTAACTATATGCCTAATAAAAGAAGTAAAGGTAATATTTTCTATTCCGTGAATTCCTTTTTGCACTGATGGAGAATTACAAGGGCTGCTTTAAGTCCAAGAACATAAATTTTCACAGACAAGGAATTAAATCAACTCCTAACAGGATCAATCTGTTAGGGAGTGGAGAACTCCAGCAAGATGTAAATCAGGAGAGGTGACCACACCATCCTGATGCAACAGGGGTCAGTGCTGGTTCCCAAAGAGATGTTCTGTGCAATCAGAAGCAGACAGTTCTCTGTAACATGCCCTTGAAGAGGTCAATCAAAATATTATGAACAGGTACCCTTTTAATTAAAGTAACACACGAATACTTTCCTCTTGTGTCAGCTGCTGGCTTTTCTCTGCTCAGACAACACCCAGTGGCTTCTCCAAGAGGGAATCCATGTGCATATGAATCTTTAACTGAAGTTGCTTCCTCAGCATTTTGCACTTTTCTTGCCTACTGTTACGATTTTCAGAGTGACAAAGGACATTAGACACATCTTCTGCAAACATAAAGTTATTTTCCCCAGAAGTGAAGTTACATATAGTATTTTTAATGAACTTATGATTGCTTTTTGTGAGCTTGGGAGATAATACACAAACCATTATTAAGCATACACACATATGTTTGGTATAAATTCTGTTTCTTCACAAGAGTAAAAGGAGAAAAAAAGACTATTCATTAATTAAAAAAAATTCCAATTATTTGGTTCATATGAATGCTATTTATGCTGTAAATTCAAAATTGTCACTGACTTAGAAAGTTATTACTGTCATCAATAGAAAGATTATTTTAGTGCTACAGATGGTTGTCCTTTCATAGGCCATTTTAATGACTTGTTCTTATCTAATCTGTCATGCATTATTTTGTTGTCGTTATGAACTTTTAAAGTCTCATATCAATCCATTTTGATGTTTACTAAACAGATGGTGTTATTAAAAAAATAGGAAAAGCATAATAATGACATTTAGTTCTTAAAAATACTCCAGCAGCGACACATTTATTTTGTCAAATATGAAATTTATGTCATTTGTTTTAAAAAAAACCCCTTAGATCAGAAACAAAATTATTCATAAGTTGTAAACTCAAACAGCTTACAAAGCAAAGCATGAAATCAACTCAAAGAAGGTTTTTCTGAAAGGAGGCTATTGAACTTCAAAAATGCTTGTCAGTTAAGATACATTAGGAACCCGTTTACTGTAGTTCTCAGCATTCCTTTTCTCTATATAAAGCACTCTTGGCAAATAGTTGCCGTAATTGCTAAGTGATGTAGATAATTATTTAATACACAGGTGTAACTCAGGTTTGCAGCTTGAAATCTTCTTGTGAGTTGTGGTAAATATCTAAGCACCTCAATTTACAGAAAGTTTTGCTTTTTCTTTGTAATCTTTATGATTCTTTTGTTTAATCACTGCACTGTCATCAGACAAAAAGGATTTTGAGAAGTAAGCACAACAGCAAACAAAATTACACCTAAATGAACTAAGCATTCGAGGACTGTAACATTCTACATCAGAACAGTAACACAGTTAAATCTCACTTCACCAGTATGAGCTGAAAAACCTCTCCTCCAACCTATAACTTCTTTGATTTTGCAGAAATCACCTCAAAACATGGATATGACAAAGTGAAGCATTCTCAGCTAAGGAAATCCCAGAGTTCAGGATCTATTAACTCCACACTTTCCATACCTACAATACAATAGAGACTTTGGTACTAGGATTACCTTCCTCATACACAGAATACCTACATTTCTCCTAATTTTCAACAGCAAATAAAACCAGTTGAGTTCATTCAATCTTCTAACTAACATTGTGGTAGCTAAAAGGGAAACGTTTTAATAATAATTGGATCATATCTCAGAGCCTTCCCAAGCTTTGAATATCTCCAAGGATGCATATCTGACAGACTCTGTAAGCCTCAGTTCCAGTCTGTAACCAGTTCTACTGAGAAAGTTTTCCCTGACATTAAATAAAAATTTCCCTTACTGCAACTTGTGCCTGCTGTCCCCTATCCTTTCAAGCTGCTCCTCTGAGAAAAAGTCTGGTACCACCTTCCTCCAGCCCCATCCAGGTGGTAGAGGACAGTAACTGGATCCCTCGAATACCCTGCTCTCCTCCAGGATGAACAAACCCCATTTTTCTAAAGAGTGCAGAGGGCAATATATCAGACTCCCAATGCACATATCCAGTCTCTTCCGTTCCCCACCAGAAATCAATTATCCTCAGGTAACAATAATTCATGGAACTAGAGCAACAATATCACACTAAGCAATTGCATCTGATGAATCTAACCCTACTTTTGGATGGTGAAGGAATTATTTTCTCCCTGCTTTGTAGGAAAAGAAGGAAGAGAAATCAGGAAAATGGATGTTTTTTCTTCCAAGTGCTCTCTCTTAGTAAGCTTGCTACCGAGCTTTCCATAATTTTAGGGTCTTTCATGTTTGTGGTAAAATATCATGAATAAAATGCAACTAATTAACTTTTGCTAATTGTGTTACCTGTTTACAGTATGCTGCAATACAGTAGGTATATGTACTTTCTTATTTAGCCAACAGATGCGATCCCAGTTAGAGGTTCCTTCTGCAATATATACTTATGATTCCTGCAAAATGTGCATTTCTCCTGGCATAGTCAAAACATTGAAAAGGAGGTAAAAGAAGGCATGTTATAGATGTGCTACTTTTGTCCAGGGAAATTGGTAAAAATTGTCAATTTGTACAATTGTTTCTAAGAAAGAAGAGTTACTAAATTTCCATTGCCCTAACAAGAATAACTGTCTGTTAGCACAGAAAGTGCAGTGGACACGACATGGGTGTCAGTGCCTGTATTCCTGGTATCCGAACTGAAAAAAATTTCTCTCTGCTACAGCTCTATTGAAGTCATTGGAATTTGACCAAGTCTGCTTTTGATTTGATGGTGATTATTAACAATAAGCTAAAGGAAGAGCTATTAACAAGGCTGATGTCGTTGCCTTTCTTCAGTCTTCTACAGGGAAAAATTAAAGCTGACGAACTCAGGATGACTGCAGGTTTTTTTAAATATATTGCAACTAACACAATATCAGTTTCTCATTAAACCAAACTTATTCAAGCAGTAATAATAGAGAATAAAATTTGAAAATTTCCAAGTTCCCTAAATAATATATCTATTTTTAAAGCACTGAAAACTGATACATTACAGAAGTACAACTCCAAGCCATCTCTAAGCACACTTCTATAGAAGTGAATGAAAGACACACTACCTATGGCTAGAGGGTGATATTTAATGAATAGCATAACAAAATAAAGTTTTTCTAATGGACCAGTTACTTGCTGTTTTATCTCCATAGTCTTTCTCCATTTACATGACTGGTGTGCCAACTGTTTTTCTTTAAATTAATGTAATCATCTGTTCACCAGAAAAAAAAAGAAATCACTGAGCTATATTTAATGAGATGAAAGTGCTGGATAAAAGACATCTCAGAGGCAAGCTTTATATAATGTCAGTGATGAGTTGTGCCTCAAATAATACTGGCTGTAAACGTATTTGTTTCAAAGTGCACTCTCTGCTCCTGTGTTTTATTCTGGGCTATACTGAGCAGCACAGATAGAGTGCACTCTACTCTGGGCCCCAGTGGGAGGCTAAACCAAGACTCATATTCCCCTATACAGGCTAACAGAGGCAGAATATGTCACAGTCATAAAGAAATACAAATGCTGTTTATTGGAACAGACACATCTTTAGGCTGCCACATGCAACAGTATCTCCAGAAAGCTAGCCAAGCAGCCATCAAAAATCACATCCCTAGCATTAGACTGGATGTTTACGTGAAGTGAAGGCTTACTGTGTACTAAAGACCAGGAGTCTCAGCTCCCCAGAGGCTCAAGAAATACCTCAATCAGAGATACAGTCACAGTTTAATGATCAGAGGGCTCATCTCCTCTCCAGTAAAGAAAGGTTCAGAGAGTTGGCATTTTTCAGCCTGGAGGAGACCCTATTGCGTCCTTTCAACACTTAAAGTGTGTTTATAAGAAAGATGGAGAGAGACTTTTGACCAGGGTCTGTAGTGACAGTATGAGAGGTGTTTTAAAATAGGTAGATTTAGATGAGATATAAGGAAGACATTCTTTATGTTGAGATACTAGAACAGGTTGCCCAGAAAAGCTGTGGATGCCCCATCCCTGAAAGTATTCAAGGGAAGGTTGGATGGGGCTTTGAGCAACCTGATCTAGTGGAAGGTGTTCCCACAGGTTGGAGGTGGGGTTGCAACTAGATGATCTTTAAAGGTCCCTTCCAATCCAAATCATTCTATGATTCCCATCCTTTGATTCTTTTTTTTAGCTTTGGTGTTTACCTTTACACTGTATATTTTATGGGCAATGGAGCTCTCCTTTAGGGACTCTACTCAGTCTGGGCTTCACCACTGATCTGGAGATCTTGGTACCCATTGTTCCCCAACCCCAGAAGATATTCATTACAGGCAAACAAGCATTACCAAGAAGAGCAGGAGTAATGCAAAGACTCACAGTGAGATCTCAAGCATTGGTGCTCTTACATAACAGTTGTTTTGAAGTGGGCCTTTTGACAAAGTGCCAAGCACAATATTTACACAAAGAATGATACAGATCTGAGAGCTCCCAAGAGGTCCCCAGGGATTCCCAAAGGGCCTGCAGCAAAAAGAAATCAGTAACTATCTGATAGGGGTTTTTTCCTTCCCCATTCCTCACTTACGATTTCAAATGCAAAGATCCCTCTTCTCACTTTCCTCTGCAAAAGGAACTCCTGCTCATTTGTAGTACTAAGGGTACACTTTCTATATCAGCAAAGCTTATGTAATCAAACTGGGGGAAAAAAATTCTAGCACTTTCATGTTGGTTATTTGTTTAAATAACACTTCTAGTATCCCTCTGCATGAAAATTCACCATTAATTTTTAGAACTATGTTTAAAAAAACAAAACATCCAGGGTCGGAAGAGCTGTTGCTGCTGTCTGGAGCAATTCAGTACAATTTCATGGAAAGGTTAAACAAATTCTGTTGGATGCTTGATTTAATTCTATACCAAAGATAATGAGACCACCTTGCTGTCTGTAATTTTCCATTATTATTTAACAAACTCTCCGGCAGGTCTCGCTATAAATATTCCTGTTTTCCATAATTCTGTGTCTTTCACAGCCAAATCCATTAACCAGCTTTTTTTTCCAATGACTGTACATAGAAGCATCACTTGGGGTCTGAAAGCTATTTTATTAGGAGAGGTTGAAAACAGACAGAAATTGCTGAGAAATATAACAGGGCAAAAAAAACCCCAAAACAAAACAAAACAAAAAGACTACGTGAAAAGTAGAACAGCTTTCTGGTGTGCTTTTTCCTACTTTAGGTCTTCCATCTGTGAGAAAAGCTCTTCTCACCTATCAGGCCAAAGGTATGGAGTGAAGTATGGAGTGAGTTTTCAGCTCCTCACAATTAATTTCAGTGCTCTCTTTCTTTCCCTCTTTTTGCATCTACACTTTCAAACAGAATGAAAGGTGTGGATGCTTGAAGTAGAATTCTCTTCTCAAACACTCTGTCCCTTAGGAGATGGTGACAGCTCAGTATCAGAATTCCACAGAGCCTAGAAAAGTTTTTTAAAAAAAATGCCACTAGAACATTTTCAAAAGCAACATTTTCCTTAATATTCTTTTTGGAAATAGATTAATAACTTCACCTAAATTTTGCAAAATAATCAACAAGAAAAGGGTAAACATGCAATGAAACCATTCAGCCTAGGATCTAAAATGTGCCTGTATCATGCATGAAAGAGTTTAGCCCTCAAGGTAATACCTGGAAGAGCTACAAGCAAATGAAATCAAGATGTCTGAATGAGATGTTATGGATATCTCTACATCAGTCCATATATGAAAATTGCAATTTTAGAACAGCTCTGAATGACATTTGCAGAGCTAGGAGTCCATCATGTGAAGCTGGCCACAAGTTTCTGTTTAATAAATATTGAACTCTTACTCCATGTGGATTTTGCTACCTCAAAGCAATTTAAAAACACATCAGTCAAATCTCTGTGAATCATCAAAAGCAGATGCTGCTGTTATAGGCAATATAACTCTAAGTTTCATTTTCTGCAGTGCTCATTTAATGCAGAATACATAGACAGTCCTTAGAGTGGAGACTGGATCCTGAGATTCCTGCCTATAACTAAGTTCCCCAATCTCAAGATTATGGCATCAGACGCCCCCTCTTCCTCTCTCTGGTTGACTCAGTCTTGAAAATATTTGTAAATGTATAAATATATCCTCACTTCTGTTTTCCCTTTGCAAAAGGCACACACTCACCTGAAAGGGCAAAGTATGCCTTCTCAGAAGAAGAGAGGCTGTCCTGGTAGACAACTTTCTTCAGACATGAGAACTGACTATGAACTAGCTCAACAAAGCCTGACAACAGCCCAAAAAAGCTCTTCCTCATCTGTTGTGTGGAGAAGGCACCATTAACATCTGACTTTCAAGTTTGCTTTCTAAGAAAGGGGCATTCCTGGTTCAGTTTCTGATGATATGGGTGCCCAACTTGAAGAGGTTTTCATCTGTGATCCTCTATCAGAAATAAGTACATTCGCCCACGCATGAGATAATGTTTAAAATCCCAGAGCAGGATTTAAACAACAGTTTTTCTTCAGTGTTCAGTATGAAGAAGCTCAGGTCACAGACAGTGGCTGTTCTGCTCCACTCTCCCAACACATTACAATGCAGGAGCCTGAACATTAACTTAGCTACAAGTCCAAAGGCCAATTATATACTGTAAAAACTCAGTATCAGAAGGCCCAAGTCACTCTGTGGATTTGGGTCAAGAGGGCACTACAACAGTATCTATATTCCTTTCCTGCATGTTTTGAAGAAGTATTATGGGAAAGAATTGGGTAACCCTATGTACTATCAATATGTAAATTAAATATTAAGTGGCAGAAGTGCATTATGCTTTTAAGGCACAGAATAACTACAGGCCACAAACTATTGTTGCTCACACACAGATGTCCCACTGCTGTCAGTGGGAATCTCAAACACAGACTGAGTTCTGTATATGCCCTGGAGAGGCTTTATTCAAATAAGAAATTTAAATGACTGGTGGAACTATAGGGTGGGGGAAAAAAAAAAAAAGTAAAACCCAATCCTACTGCCTTTAAAACTGGTAAATGAAAATCATACTTTGTGCCAATTTTATCTTAAATTTCCTTTTTGATTTCAAGAAAACAGGTGCAACACTTCCAGTTTTCCTTTCTCTCTCCCAGAAGCTATGTTTTGGCTGTGAAACTGATGAAGAATCCCTCTGAAAATAGAAAAATGTTACTTTGGGCCAAATGTTTCACTTTGCCTACAGTGGAATTTTGTTTATTTAACACTAAGAATAATATTCAGTGACAGATTTGACTATTTTTCACATCAGATCAGGCCCACTAAAATCTATTAATTCTTAGAATTGTCATGAAGAATTGCTTTACTCCCCCAGTGGGGGAAAAAAAAATAACCCCCCAAAACACAAGAAGTTCAACCAAAACAAGAAAAATCACAAAACCATAGGAGATAAATCTATTAAAATGATTTTGGCATGTCACAATAATACCTTTATCAAGGACAGTTCTTGCTTTCAAGCAATGGGAATTAAGTAATTTGCCAGCTAGCACTTCCATCTAGAAAAGCGAATGACTTCTAATAGGATAAAACCTTCTGCAATGGGGACTACAAGCCAATCAATTAGACCTTAGTGGGGAATTACTGAGTAATAAGTATTTGCTTTCTGTAAGGATTCAGAAAATGTAAGCTAACAGCTAACGAATTACTTCATGTGTGTTATGTGTCTAAGTGAAACGAGGATAAATCTTAAGCTAATGGGTATTTAAGGAACTCCAACTTTGTATTGCCAAGACAAATCCACCCTATTCTTCAATAGCAGGTCAAGGAGCAGTTGTGGGAATTCAAAATCTCTGAACTAAATGACTTGAATCAATAGGAGTGAATGTAAAAACAGTGAAGTACTAACCACAGTATGTCCACTCTTAGCTAAGACTTAGCTCTTCTAAATATCAGCTTTAAATCACAAAAAAAGTATTAGAAAATTTACTGTGAGCTTGATCAATGTGATCTATACCAGCAATGAACTGCTCAGTAAGTCTATCATTATACTGATATCAAAATATTATTCCTTTGTCTACATTAGTACATAAGCTTTTTCTATATTAAATCTGACACTTTGAGGTAGAAAGTATAAAATTCTATTAAAGAGATAATAATTTAGTAAGAAAACTTTTTTTTTTAAATAGAAAGCAAAATACAAAAATTTAACCTATTAACTGCTGAAATTATTTCCACAATAGGAATGATATACTTGCTATCTTTGATCATCCCTAAAATACATATACAGAAATAATGGTCTAGTGTTAGAAATATTAGGAAGCAGTCACATCAAATAATCTGACACTAGTGGAAAAGCTGATATCAAAGCTTATATCAAAGATTTATGAACCACTGAAATTCATAGTCCATATTCTGAAACTAAAAATGTATCTTCTGTTTCCAACAGTTTTGGTTTGCCCCTGTGCTTACCCTGTTTTTTGTACACCTCACAGAAAAGATAAAAGGTGACAACATTCTTCCACTCCCATTTGTACAGTTAACTTCAGAGATCTGGAAACCTAGAGTGTTATCTTTTATTCTGGGATCAATTTTTGCCTTTCAATTGAGGAGTTAGAGGCTGCTTCAGGTGGCACAGAATTTGAAGGAAAAGTCTGTTCCCCACAACAACTGAAATGTACAGCAGGAAAATGGCAAACCAAAGCCTGATTGGAACAAATCAGAACTTAACATTTGTACTTATGAAAGCCATTCTGTGGGGGCAATAACAGCTGTTTATCAAGTTACAGTTATTCCCATGTTAGAATAAAGCTTGTAGAAATGTACGACTAACATGCTATGTCTCTGAAAGATGAATACTAGCATGGAAGAATGTGGTGTGAAATAATTATTTGAAAATAATTATTTTCCTCAAAGTCCCATATAAAAGACCACTGAGGAAAATAAGCACTGAGGGATGAGAAGTGTAATCTTAAATCAAAATTTGTCTAAAACAGTACAGACATTAATTAAGATGACACTAATTAAGACAGAAGTGAGAGGTCATAAAATGTAGCACAGATATTCCTAATGCATTCTTCTCATTAAAAAAGAACAACGTATTTTAAATTGTTAGAAGAGACTTTCCCCTGACACCCATTCTCTCTTGCCTCACCCACGGAATAAAAAGCCTGTAGAAGATATGGTCTCTATATTTTGGTACAGCAACATAACTACAAAAGAGGAATAAGACAACACTACATACTGAACAGGGGAGACGTCTGATACCAGTTTAGCATCTGAGTATCTTTCATTTCTAAGACATACTGAAAAATAAGACATTAATCATTTGGAATGGATGACATATTTTAGCACCAGATACTCTTTTTAAAAATATGTTTAATTTTAAATGATATGAACAGAGGTTTTACTGAGATTATTTCCCCAACATTAATTAATTTTGTCATCAGGATTTATCACTGAGACGACACTACTCCTGGTCATCCGGGCACATCTGTCAATCTAAGTCAATATATTGTAGTGTGACATCAACTGCAGTGAATCTTCACAGAATCCCCAAAATTTTTGAACACATGAGCATCATACAATTATTGTACTGTAGAATGTGATAAAAAAAAATCCTTTAGGATTTCTTAGTAAGGTTCAATTTTTGCACATTGCTAAACTTTTACAGTCGAGAAGAGTTAACTCCAGCAGAAAATTATTACACTGGATAGGAGGTAGGGAAAGGGAAAAGAGGGGAAATGAAGTGTCCATCTGCCTTTTTAAGCATCTACAAATAAGGAAAAAATAAAGCAAAGTTATATCAAAATAAAATTAAAAAAAAAAAAAGTAAAAATAAATCAAAATCTTCAGCTTGTCTTCTGAGGTTCTTCACAAATATAAATGTGTATCATCTTCTTAGACAAGGCTCTGAAAATGTTAAAGACTGATAGCCACTTCAGCAACAGCTCATGTTTGAACTCCTGAAAAAAATTCATGTCACTTGGGACATAGAACATTGTGAAATGATACTTGTGCAATGATTCCATGAGCCCTGGACAAACCTCAAAGTACTAGATTTCATAGAGTCTCCTCTCTGAGTACAAGCACAATCTCAACTGTCTATCACGGGAAGATAAAACAGATCAACTGCTTTTCTTGGATGTCCTTTACAGCTCTCAAATCCTTGCTCTCCTGAAACTGTCTGTAGTATAGTTCAATTAGAACTGTTAGTTCCACACTGACAAAATAAAAACTGAAAAATACAAGATGGAAATAGGGTGCAACAACTATTTCAGACACAGAAAATCTAACTTATGCAAGAGAACACATAGTTTGAAAGCCCATATACTTTTCAAGACTTGACCATGTATTCAATTAGAATAAAGACACTTCCATTTAAAAACAGAAATAAAACTGTTGAATCTCAAAGCATATGACAGTTCAAAGTACAACACCACTAATAGAACCACCAAATGTAGAGAAGATGAGACAGAACTACAAGTGACCTATCACTCACCTACCAGAGCAAATTAATTACCCCTTGACATAAATATAATTTTTACGAACAGAGTCTGGATCATAATGAGGTCTTTACTATGCAACTATATTGCAAGTAATTGTCATCTTAAGTAAACATGTTTTAATTACTGTCACTTTTTTCATTATTCATTCTCAAGTCTACAATACCTGTCAGGGTTTAATAGATTGGCATCTCCTGCTACTTTCCTGTGGCAACATATGTCCCCATTTATTCCACCAGCAAACTAATTAGAATACCCAGACTCTGCAATGAATTTAGGGTAATTTTCATGGTGATGGTGTTGCAGTTGTCCATCCTAACAAGTCGTCAGAGCTTTTATCTGCTTCTCTGAATACTTTAAAGGTGTTTTATAACTCAAAAAAATGTGCTGTGTGACTGTTGTTGATAAAGTGATTTTTTCCACAAGCACTGTCATTTTGAAGAATATCCAGGGAACAAAAACGAAATCCATGTAATTGCTAGTTATCAACTTTAAATTTTCTTTCAATTACATGATACAGAACAGCATATTGAGAATAATTTCAGTTCACCTAGTCCAGGGACATAAGAATACGTTCTGGGAAAAAAAATACTACCCTCTCGCATTTAATTCTTAATACCCTTAACAGTGAACAAATAACTACATGTAGCTATACACACGCTGCTTGCTTATATCGCGACACATTTTAATTATAGTGTTTTTCCTGTTAACAGTGGTCCACTGAGAACTTGAAGGCTAGTTCATTCTGCCACTTGAGGATGCTCCTAAAATGTTTACCATTTGCATTACCAGTGAGGTATCTCACACGTTAAACTAGCTGCCATATTCACACCAAACATTTGTTAAATCTACGTGGCCCAGCAGTCTTTCATCAATTCCTGATATTTTCCTGGAACCCTGAAGGGAAAGCACCAAGTGGGGATTAGTTTCCAGTCCTGTGCCAATAATTCTGACAAAAGCAGCTTCAGAACACATCTAAAATGCAAGTTAAAAATAAAATGTAAAAGAAAGAATAGCAGGAGCAAAAGACAGAAAACAGAGGAAAAGAATTATGAAGCCTGAATTATGTCTATTCTAACCCCACTGACTATAGGGTCTTTACATCACACATGATACCAGATACCTCCTGCTCCTGGAGCTATTAGTGCTATTTCAAAGGTAGTCATCATACATACAGTGAATCACATTTGACTCATTTCCAACAATTCTTTCTGAAGGGAGACATTAAAACTGCAGTGCCTGCAGAAAATAAATGCACATGCCTCATCAGTAGAAATTCTGATCAGCACTATGAAGTGAAAGATTAATTTAATACTTTTAATCACATAAAAACTCAGTGCCTTGTTTCTGTAAACCACATAAACCTCTCATTTCCTTAACCTGATGTACAAAGAAGAGTCTACTCGAAAGTCAAGTTTTGAAATTAGCATCTGTCTGTTTTTACCTATCAAACACAATCACACTGGGTACAGCTGAAACTTTTATTGCTCTCCTGACAGACACCCGGAGCCAAGTGCTGTCATTGCTCCTTTTTGTAAGTAGCGAGGAAGTGAATGAGACGGACAGTTCTTCAAAGAAATGTTTAACAAAAAGCAGACTGAAGCCTTTTACAAGGACGTCACCTTTTGCAATTCAAAAAGGTTCTTTTTGTTTGACTTTCTAGCACTGTCATTATTTAGTGGTTCATCTTCTCTCTTCTCAGGCAATTTTTCCCTGTGATGAACCTACATTGTGAAGGAGACCAAGATAATCACCAAAAGGCAGACAGAGAAATTCAGGTCGGGTTGTGAAGGTGAGGTAAGGGGAAGAGTGTGATTCAAGTAGAGGCCTGTACAGGCATTAACAGGTCCTGGAGCAGCACAGGCAGGAGCTGAAACCCTGCTGTACTTCTGAAGAGCACACACGAGATTCTTCTTCTGTTCCAGGGTCACCAGGGCAGTGGTCAAGGCTCTCACTTCACCTCCTGCTCTTTCTGGGACAAGGACTAGCCAAGAATTACTCTGAGAAAGTCCTGTGTTAGTACAGGAAGCTCTTAAAATATTTTTCTTTGCCCATCTGACACTGCAGAAACTGGACTTTATTCCTTCTTGATAAAAGTGCACTGACACCACTTTTAGGCTAGTGGGCAGCTATATGAGCTGGGAAGTGAACAGCAGTTCTGGTCCTGTTTGGATGCCCTTACTCTGTGTCAAATAGACTACACTGACTGCTGTGGTGACATTGCAAACATGCCTGTGGCATCCCACAAACATTTAAAGGGTTCAGTCAAACCTCTATTAGTGAGGTTGCTATGGAGAGCTACTCCCTGAAATGTCCCAGCACAGTGAGGATGATGATACCATAGTACTATATCAGCACACCACTGAATAAAAATCACAAAATAGCCAACAAAATTTTGAAACTGCCCAGAGAAAGATTAACTGATTCTTAACTACAGCCTATTTGTAATCACTGCTGCCTCTCCAAGTAATAAGAAATACTTGCTTTTCTTCATCAGAAAGCAACAGTAGCTGCTGGAGCCATGATGAATTATTTCTTTCATATCCTTGGAAACATATTATAGAGCCTTAATTAAAAGAGATTTCCAAAAGAATAGCAAAACACTCTTAATGGAAAAAGGACTTTCTGGTTTTCAACAGCAAGGAAAATAGAAAACATTTGTTTACTTCCCTTGATATTTATAAGCCAGGAAAGGTCTTCTCTCCATATCTCACCTCCCAAAGCTTTGGTCTATTCTGCAGTATTTCACTTCCAGCAAAGACCAGGGGCTGTAACAGGCCAGTTTCCTGTTACAATTTTATTTGCCCTCTGTAGCTACATTTAATACAAGCCATTATTTAGAGAAAAGAAGAAAACAGTATCAGGAAAGTCGGTTCTCTGAGGCCTCAGGATCCAGAAGGGTGGAACAAACCTCCTTCAATAAAGAAGAGGCCAAGAACAGACTGGTGATTGCACATCAAACACTAATTTCACTAAATTGGAAAATTTTAACAAGTCCCTTGGGAAGCCTCTAAGCAGAAGAGACAGAAACAAGAAATAGAGTGGTAAAAGTTATACATCACTGAATAAGTCACAATAGTGTCATATAAACCATATCTATATCTGTGTGAAAAGGGAGGTAAGAAATTATTACTACAGTGCCAATAAACCAAAGATGCTCTGAAAGAGGAAAGCTGACAATTAAGAGCAGTTACTCAAAGACAACTCATCGACCAGCTTTGTATCAAGAAAAAGAAGAATATTTCTTTTTTTACATTAGCTACAAAATTCATACAGTCTTTTATTTGCAGAACTGGATTTATTTGGGCAGGCTAAAACCTCGTGCCAAATATGGTTCAAAACCTGACATTTATAAATCATCAAAGGAAGTCCATATACAGAATAGCAAATTTTAAATAGATTTTAGTACTAAGCAAATTGTAATACTAAGTAAGATAGTAAATAAGACTTGTAACAAAGGTAGAAAAACTAAGACTTCATTTTCTTGTAGTATTCTTATAACACAGCTCAGGAGTAGAGCAAAATTACATTTCTATGTATTGCCTAATCAATATCTAGGCATTTCAGCAGCAAAGATGATGCATCTCTTCCCTTAGCACATGGACAAAAACACCTATGAGATAAGGCATATAGATTTAGAAATAAGGTAAGACAGGCTGTGTGTTGCATTGAAGCTGTACTGTCTCAATGTTTGTTAGCACGTAGTTATTCTAAACATGTTTGTGATCATATGTGCTACCTTCAAGGTTAATACTTAGAGGAGGTTCCTTTTAAAAAACAATGATGAAAGATAATAAAACTCTCTTCTCTGATCTTTCCCAGTTTAATTAGACACATACAGTGATCACTCCTCTATACCCTCACTGCCACCTCCTCAGTCCTTCCATGTCAGAATCTAAAAATGTACTTTCCTCAGAAAAAATAGTGAGAAAATTCTTCAAGATAACTGCTTCAAGGAAAGCAAGTCTATTGAACCTTGTATCTTATTTTTCTAACATATTTAGAGACTTACCATCCAGTAGATAGTCTCCAAAGCACATACACACATACCTTCCAATATCTTATCAAATGTCCATAAAATCTCCTTAGTAACTTCTGGCTTCATTTTTCTGGCTACATTTGACTAAGTTTCTACTGAAAATTGAATAAAAGACAAATAAAATGAGCCACATTGGGAGAAACTCAGTGCAGAAAAAATACATCTGATCCTCTTAAAGCCAAGATTCAACTCACAGGATTTTTCTTTTTTAACAAACAAGAAAATGTAACCCACTTGACACGGGGAATATGGTTTCCAGAAATCTATTCCAATTGCTGCAATTAAATGTGGCACATAAGCCAAGAATACAGAATTAGTTAGATTATACCTGACACACATGAACAAGCTTAACCTTAAAAAACATTTATAATAAATTATCCCCTTGCAAAGTTAAGACTGGTGAGGTTAGACAATTTCTGCTGTGAGTGTTGCTTCTTTAAAAACTGATCACAGATGGAATCCCTTGTAGGTTTGGGGTTTTCTTCCATTCAAAGTGCTTTGAAGGATGTCGCCAGAAAGAAAAGCACACACACATCATGCTGCCCAAATTTCTTAACATGAAAAGATATGCCTTGAATTTCTCAACAGGGTATATCCTCCCCCATAATCCATCATGAGTCAGTGGTAATGAAGTGCTCACATCTCCACCTGAAACCAATATTTAGGTTCCTGTTTCTTCATTACCATTCATCTGAGTTTTTACTAATTTACCCACAACTGTTATGTCCCCCTATCATTCCTCTTGAGTCATACACTCGGACCCACATCGCATATAAAATAGTAAAGCAAAGAAATGCTTAATGACTTAAAAAGTAATTTACTCAAAAGCTGAAGTACTGACAATGAGAAAAGGAATGGTTAATCCTCCATTCTCCAGACTTGCACACAAGTAGGAATACTGCCCCAAACACCTTTCCCAAAGCTCTACATGTACAGAAAGTGACAAATGTCATATGAAAAACTGTTATGTCAATATTGGTGAGAAATTTTTCAAACATATAATTAAGTTGTGGAACAACAGAACAGCATGTAGGATAGGAGCATAAAAGGATTAGAAGAAAAATTAAATAGATTCATGGAGAATAAGTAATCTGTGATTACTAACAATGATGTAATAATTTACAGACTCATGAAGTCTGTAAATCACTGGTGGTTCAAGCTTGAACATATACTAAGGGGAAAGCATCACTCTTGTATTGATCCATGTCTTGTAGTCTGTCCAAGAGCAACCACTACTGGGTACTGGATTCTTACATTCTGGTTCAAGTATGCATGCCTAGTTTGAACTGTGCCACTAACCACTGAAGTTGGCAAAGAAAATCCTGAAAAGGTTATTTAGTGGTTCCAGCAAAGTGTTACACAAACTGAAATGAAAACATGATACAGGAGCACCTTAACTTTTCACTCCAAGCATTTTCTGTGATAATTAAATATTCAAGGAAAACTCCAAGAAAAATGGGTGCAGATTTCCAAGTTCACAGGAATGCCTGCATTGGTAGACATAGTTAAGCCCACCAAATAAGTATTTCACACTCAAAGTATTTACTCTGTCTGAGAAAAGCATCACAGCTCTTATGTAACATGTTTGGGACAGATAGCTCTTCAAACCACAGACTTCAGAATGCCTTACTGCATTCTACTATCTTGCACCAGCATTTGCAGTAAAAAGATACAACTAATTAGCATGTGCTGCAGAAAAACAACAACACTGCTTGTGCTTATTACAAATATGCTGAAACAACTGCAAACAGACAGATTTGTTCATCCTAGTTCAGAAATGCCCTCCTTCTTTGTGAGGTTATTCTCAGGAACTAAACATTACTGTAGCAAAGACAAATCTTAATCCTGTTTCGGTTGGTTGGGAGGAGGGGATTTTTTTGTTGTTTTTTGCAGGTTTTTGGTTTTGTTTGGTTGGTTTTTGTTGGGTTGTGGGTTTGTTTTGGGTTTTTTTTGCTTTGTTGGTTTTTATTATTATTATTTTGGTTTTTGTTTGTTTTTTTTTTCCACAGACAAATACAATCAAACAGGGACTTTCTGAAACACATTATAGCTTGTCTCTCAGACATCTGGAGCCAGGGCTGCCACAAACTCTCTGCTATTCAGAAGAAAAGTGAAAAAGACAGACAGCACTTCAAAATGAATCAATTGCATTTATTAGCTCCTTTTGCTGATGTTTTTGGGAAGGAAGGGGAGGGAGAAGAGAGGAAGAGGTTTTGAGCATTAAAGATCTTATTTTCTTTGCTATTTAAAACTCCTATTAGTTCTAGTCAGATCAATGGCATTGTACATTTTCCAGTAATTTGTCTGAGATAAAAGAAAAGCTATAAAAGCTTCAGGATTTACTAAGGACATCTATTTCCATTCCAAGAGCTAAATAAAACTGGAAAGAGAAATAGATCAATCTGAGCCCAATGTAGTTGGGTATACAGTTCCCTTTCCACACACTGAAACCAGGTATGACTCTCAAATTTGCCTTCAAGCAGTGTAAAAGTAAAAACATTTGCTTGCACAGATTTAATATGTAAAAGTACACACAGTGCTCCATATTGTCACCTTATAAGCACAACTGACATTCATGCATTTTAGGAAACATACTGAAGTAGCCACAACATGCTGGAAAGTGGGGTTTTTTTCCACCTAAAACGTGAGAGTTTTATGAAGTCCATAAGGAATTAACCATCAGAAAGAACAACTACAAAATTTTATAATAAGCTTTGAAAAATCTTTTTGGATTGGAAGAATATGTCAACATGCTCAGGGCTTTACACAGAAGACTGGAATACCACATATTGCTAAGTCAACCCCAAATGAAGTTTTCTAGTCATTCTTTCAGATAGCAAAATAAAAACTAATAAACTGCCAGAATACCAGAGTCTTCTGAGCTATATGCCATTGCATTGTCTCATTTTCCTTAAAATAATGCTTGTCAACACAATTAAACACAGAAATAGAACAGCCAAGTCATTAGATTCAGTTTTCCTTTACACTAACATAAATCGTGAGAGATGAAGTGAAATAAACTACATTAATTCCCAATTTGTACTGATGACAATCAGAATCTGGCTGAAATATGATCATCTGCTAAAATACATGAACTAAGAATTTCAAAACAAAACAAAGTCTCTTCCTACAGAAGGCAACTGTGAAAAACAGACGTCTCTGCTGCAAGAATGTTCAATCTGATGCTATTATAAGAATAAAAACCAAGATCCATGGAAACTTTCTTCCTGTTGGAAAATATAATAAGGCTCATTTCACTAAACCAAACAAAATCTGCCATGTAAAAAGGCCAAACAAACCTAACACAACTGTTGCAGTCATTAAAAGTAATTCCTACATTCCAAATTTCACTCAGTCTTCCCATAACCTGAAAAAGGTGTAAAAAATGCTAAAATATTGTTTAGAGTATTTACAATACTCCTTGGCTTTAAAGTAAAAGTGATTTGCTGGATGAGTGGCAGTGGAATGGAAAGGCAAGAAATAAGAATACTAGAAACTTATTTTTGAGTACAAATAAGCTGAATGGGGTGTGGGAAGAATGTCAGTGTGGGAGTCATACCAACCACCATAAAAGGCAACACTCAGTTCCATACACATGTGCATAAAAGAGGTAAGACAGTTTGAGGCTGCAGAATTTGAGTTTGAGGCAATCCAGAACACCAGTTTGAAACAAATTCTGCAGTGTTAAAGATCATTAGTAACATCAATACACTAAATAGCAAACAGCAAAAGAATGGAGGCAACTTCTTTATACCTATGATACCAGTCAGCACTTCTGCGACAGTTACTTCAAAGTAGGCTCAATAAAGCAGTCAGAGCTGCTTCCAATTTTCCTCCATCAAGCACTATGGATTCTCAGGTCTGGCTGAAGCACTGTAACTATTATTTTCCCTATCCAATACTTATTTCAAGAATTCCTCTTCTAAAAGACATTCCAAAATAAGTTTTTATGTCTTAATCTTGACTTTGAAGTTGACACCTGTCAGATGCACATCAAGTTACAGACAGAAAAAAACAGCCTTTTGCTCAGACCCAGTTTAACTGAAAATGATTCTTTTCCAGAGTCTCAAAAGCAGCATTCCAACTAAGCTACAGCCATTGAACTTTCCTCCTCTACACAAGAAGCAGCTGCCAGAACACTTGTTGCTAAGTAAGCCTGATGTTTTCACCATTTCTAGTTGTTCATCAGATGTTCAACATAATCAAGACAATGCAGATGTTTTAGATTGAACCATACATATCAGCTCACACTCCTACTATAAATGGAATGACTGGGACTCTGTTTATATAATGTGTAATGAAGAAACAGTTACCTTAAGGGAATAAAAATCAATTGTGGATCTTTCACTTAAAGGCAGATCTCTCAAATAGACCAACTTTAGAAACTAAAATTCAGTATTTTCAGCAACAGACACTCGTTGAAAAGAAACAGATTTTTTGACTGGTTGATCTCTGAACACTTATCTCTATAGAGACAGAGATACCAGCAATTCATACAGACAATTTTATATGTGGTTATACAATGTTGTAATTGTTTTCCACTGTAATTGACTGAAGTAACACAGTTATTTAATACTTTGTTGCTCCTTTGAGTCATTTAATGGTACTCAGCAGCTCTGCATCTCCAAAAAAGAGTGGGAATACTCCTGAGATTATTCAAATCATGCTGAAAAAGTTTGTATGGAAGAACTTCTGACATAGAGTTTCTTGTGATTGTTCTGACTCCCCAACAGAACTAGCATAATCAAAAATGCACGTTACAGAAGTCCAGAGGAAACACAAAATAACTTCAGTTTGTTCTCACAGCCTTGATAGACCAAGGATTATCCTTATGTACACTTCAGTGTGCACTGTGTGATCAGAAAATGACAGCCTGCTGCCACACATTTATGTCATTACTACTGTGTCTGTTACATATTTCTCAGACAGATATCAAAGTCAAATTAATAAAAGCCATAAGAGAAGTCAAAGTCCTTCTAGAGAAACTTGTAGAAGTTTGCAGAGCTCTGGTTCTGCCACTAAAAACTCAGAATTTGAAGGAAATACAACAGCTATAGCTGCCTCCTGCTTTATGAATAAAAAAATATAGCAGTAAGTATTCTATTCTATCAGCAAGTTAATTAACAGTAATGACTGGACAAAAGTTACTTTCTGGATCCTACCTGGCTTCCAGTGATATAGCATACAATACCATCTAACTTTAAAGAAACCATATGTTTTCTCTATGAAATAAGATGGAAAATATACACTGACTTTACTTAAAAAACCCATTTCACAATGCATTCATGGAAAGATAAAAAAGACATAATACTGTCTGTTATTAAAGCACTCTGAATAACAAAAATTTGAAGTGCAGAAAACATGAAAAGGGAAAGAAATGGCTCTTGTGAGTAATCATTTAAGACTTGATAAAGAATCACGGAACTCTGAATTACTAAAACCTACTTTACTTAAGAAAAGCATTTGTACAAAAGACATTACTGAGGGGGAAAAATACCTTCAAATACTTCAGACATTTCCAGGAAGTGATTTATCTACTGGAGCAAAGGTTAAGGGCTCAGGGGAGTAGACAGGTTAATTCTGAATGCAGGAAAGGAGTCTACACAGCCTGTACTATATATGTAGGTAAAAATAACATCAAGGAAGAGAAATCCCAAGTTTTGACATCTAGCTCTTTGTTTTGTTGTTTTGTTTTTCTTTTTATCCTGAGGAGAGACAAAAATGCAAAAATTTGTTTTTGTGCTTTCTGAAAGTTAAAGTTGTCTTACTAGCAAAATCAAAGGAATGCATGGTTATCCAGATGGCTTAAGATGGCAAACAGTTATCCAGAGCCATAAGACTCCCTGAAGTTCAACAGGGTAATGTAGAAGAAATGAACAAGGTCTCAAGATGAACTAGAGAAATCAAAAAACACATTCAGCAGCCCTGAAAGTTGTTAGTTGCAGTAATAGCACAGGTTACTATCACACTTGTCATGGGAATACATGCAGTTTTCCAGAGGGTCTCGTACTAGCTCAAAGCACTACAAACCAGGATTTTAAAAATGAAATTTGGCAAGCAGTAAGTCTATAATAAGCTCCAATCACTTTTCATACTTTTTAGGTTAGAGGAAAAGAACAGAAAAAGTATCAAATATCCATATTTGAGTTGAGGCTACTTTGCATGTATACTAAGAGCTTTCCCAAGGAATTTTACAGTACATTTGATGCACATAATAGACAGGAATGGCACTTATTAGGAAAAAAAAAAAAGTCCTTAATAAAAATATAGAAAGGTATCCCTCTAATAAAACAGAGATGCACCACTCAACACCGGCAACCTTTGAGAAGACAAAATTACACATCAGATACTACACAAGCCTGTTAATAAAAAGAAAGCAGCAAGCCACAGATTTTCTTGCCTCTTGTCTGAAGTCTTGGCGTCCTCCTCTACCTATACTGGGGATGCTTTTTCCCCCATCCCCAGGTTACTAGGTAGTCCATGTTCCTCTCCTGCTTTTCTCCAGTCTCCACTTGCCTGAAGTTTGCAATCCTTGTGATCCTCCTTTTCTTCTAGCACAGTTTCTGAATATACTCATTTTTTCCACCTACTCTCTCTGTAGCTGTATGATATCTTCATCTCCCTCATTCTGAATTCTCATGTACTTTTTCTGGGCTTGTTTCTCACTTCACTTGTACTTTATATCAATTCTGCTGAGTTTCTCCTGACTTCCTCAAGCAATGCCCTAAACCTCCTGAAGTCAGTGGGAACTGCCTGCTCAGTCCACTGGATCAGAATTTTACTTTTCATGTAACAAAACACTGCACAAGGTTTTCTATCCTCACAATCACTTTAGGTATCTGTGATCAAAATCTCAGATTTTAAGGCCTATTTAAATGAGAGTACTCTCTCACACCAATCAAAAAACACATGCCAAACACTGCCAGCAGTAGAAAGTGTTGCAATTTCTTCTTACTGGAACATTGGCTACACAGTTGGGAGTCATCCAGTTGCAATAAACATTCTTTGCATAATGCTAATTTTTATTGGATCCACAAGTCTATGTTGTGCTAACAATTGAATAGTTGGCAACATTGCTATAAATTTGATCAGCAAGATACATAACAACCAGCACGATACATAACAACCAGCACAAGTATCTTAGAGAAGACCCCTGGAGCAAAATAGCCACAAGTACAACTGCATTTAATGACAAAACAGATCTAAAAGCCTCAGACTGCTAGAATCACAGAATTGCACTATTTACAGGTCAAGCCAGCTTTAAATGCCTGCTTGAAGCATCTCTGATTAATCTAGTAAGAGGAATGAAATGAAAGTTTGGGTTACTTTTTTCCTTTTGGCAAAGGTTAGAAAGAAACGTAAAGCTACATCCAAGAAAAGTGATACCAAAACCAGGAAAACATGGGAATTCATTCCCTATTCAGAGAACATATGCATCTCATTCACCCATAAGACAGTCCCTGTCAGTCTTTCTCCAGGAAGGACACTGGGGGTTCTTGTCTATCTCATGTCAACCATGAGACACTTGGAAGGGCAGAGGCAAAGATGACACAGTATCTGTCACATATATATGCACACACACACATTTACATACACAGACAGGTGCTTTTGTCAGATGTGGCATGTTAAGACCTACTTATACTGTATGTTTCTCCCAGAGCACATGTAGCAGCACTAAATTCCCCTCCTATGCAAACCATTTGATTGACCCAGAGACACCCCACGGGGTGCTCTGACAAGCAGTCCTGTTAGTCAGCTCCAAACTTGGCATCACCACCCACTTTGTAGACATACTGTTGGGAAAACCATGCAGCTTAATGGTCAGCACAGAAGCTTATACAATGTGGTAAAAGTGTTGAAGTGGCTACTTGGTGACAATACATTGTAAAGCCTGGCTTTCTTAAGTAACTATAGTCATTTAGCGGAGAACATAATAAGAAGTTGCAAAGTTCTGATTGCAAAGAGGCCTTGGAAATTACATACTAAAACTATCTTTACCTACAACTTTGACAACAGTGCTTTCTGTAAGATCCCAGTTATGCTGTACTCTAAAATGTATTTCATTACATTTTTGAAGTCAAATAGATATAAACGTGGACAATAGTAGTTCAACTGTTCATCCAACTCAGACAAAGAAATGCTTTAAAATCTAAGAAGAAGGTGGTGGTGGAGGAGGTTGAGTCACCACCGCTGGATGTGTTTAAAAGCCGTATAGATGTAATACTTGGGGATATGGCTTAGTGGTGGATTTGGTAGAGTAGGGTTAATCGGTGGACTCTATGATCTTGAAGGTCTTTTTCAACCTTGATGATTCTATGATTCTAAGAAAATGAAGAATATATTCATTAATAGCTTCACTTTGCCAATTTTGGACTGATTCCTTATGTATTCTTGTTGTAAATGTCACCATTCTTCGATGATCACAAGACTGATGGAAACATCAGGAAAATGTAATGTTGGTTTTCACTATAAAGCATTCTGGGTTCCAACTGGCATTAAGTTCCCTAACCACATTAGAGTGAGAGGCCAGTCACAGCAGATGCCCTGCCTTGGTTCATTACTCAACACCTGTTAAACTTGATTAACAACCCCAGCTAATTATCTGTCAAGAGTAACTCATGCTGTAACAGATCCCAGAGGTCTGAGTTGACTTCATTTACATGTTTGTCTCCTCTCACAAGGTCTCAGCTAAGCATCACCAAAAATACCTTCCAGAAAACAGTAAAACCCCTTAAACTAGAATACCATTGGCACACATGACCTGCGTTATAGCTTCAGATGTATACCTGCAGGGAAAGCTTTACAAAAGGATTTCAAAAGCTCAAAATGCACATCTGCCCTGAAATTTAAAACTGTCCCCAAACAATGTGCAATAAACTATAGCCATGTGCACTGTAGCAGATTAAACAGATGTCATGGCAGCCAAACAAAAAAATGTTCTATCGTCAAATTCAAAATTCTGTGCTTGGGCAAACACCATTTTGCTAACAATAATTCAAAAGAAGTGATATTTCCAGGTTCTGTATGCAATACAGATACATATTATAAATTCTGCTGCTTAGCAAGGTAGATTGGACACTATCACTATATAGACTAACAGTTTTCACAGCTGTTTTGGTAGTTTTCTAGATCTAAAAATAATTTTACATTAGGTTCTGCTACCAATAACTCCTAAGGTCCATGAACTAAGAGATTCCAGTTTTGGTGGTTATAATGCTTTGTAGGACATTGATTTCTAACAACACAGTGATTTCCACACTCTTAAGTTTGCTGGATATCTGATCCCCATGATAAGCACCACAACTTGTTTTACAACCTTTGCTAGTCTGTTTTGCTGAAACAAATCATGCTGTGGCAGCATTCTACTCCATTATACAGATGTGTAACAACATGTAATACAATAAATTACATACTCCTCTTTTTCAGTAAATAGATACTGCTTCCACAAAACAGTACAAAATTGTATAGACCACATTAGTGGTTTCCTTCTTTTTCCAAGCAAGCCTTGTTGCCAGCATCTGAACTTCCTTTCTGTCCAAAGACCATTCCCTTTCTCTGGGAACAGTGCCAGCATGTTCCTCTGGGCTGCTGTCACTTCCTCCTGGCACATTTTCCATCTCTTAAGCACCCAAGGTGAATGACCATTAGATGAGGTATGTCATGTCTTTTCTCTGGTATTAGTGCCCTCAGAGCAGAGATTCATGTTTATCAGTAACACCCACTGCCCTTGGTCACACTTCTCCATCACAGGGCAACTCCTCAGCTGTGCAGGTGCGGCTGTACACTAAGATTCACTGATGTTATTTACTAGACATCTACATTCAGAAGTTTCTTCTACTGTACGAGGCAAATGTTAAATGAGAGAACCTTAAACTTTTGTGTCTCCTGCATTCTGCACAAATGCATCTGCATTTTTACAAAGGGAAAGGTGATTCTGCTTAGATCTAAAATTCAGAAGTAGTATCTTGGTACTAGCCTTACTGACATATGTGCCTAATTTCACATGCAAGTCTACCGTGGCTGTATTTTTTACAAACAGTGCTATCCACTAAAAGCACCGAAGACACAGCCTAAATAGAAGACTAAAAGTAATGTACGTGCTTTACCTTTGAGCAACTTCAGAATGCTCTTCAGATACAGACTATCATCACTTGTTGCATCTTTTTCAACTCTACCCTTATAACTGTACTAATCCTTACATTAGCTTGAAGGAGTGTCAGCTTTAGTACAATCTCTTCATTCTGTCAGTGAGCAAGGAAAACATTATTTCATAGACATTTTACTATTTGTACAATTCACTAAATAAAAGTAGACATGACAATTCTAGATCATATTCTCAAAAGTGAAAAAGACAGTAATTTTGGCAAGTACCAGTATTCCCCTGCTAACTGCCTTTTCAAGAAACCAACACGTCCCAATTTTGCTGTTACAATGGCATACTATACAAACGTACATTAAATGAAGAGGTTTAAACCTACCTTATTAGTATTATTTAGGGTTAATGGACCACGAAATCTCTAGACAAAACATCTTAAGTCAGCCTAACAATAGAAGAAAGTTCTGCATCTGAGAAGAAATTTTTCTACCTGTCCATGTGAATTTGCATGCAGCAATCTGTGAAAATAAAGTTAAAAATCTGGTGCCAAGAAACCAATTCATTTTTAATTAGATATTTATTCCAATCAGACACCACATTTTTTAAGATGGAATCAAAAAAACCTAAAAGATTAATTATATTGAGCAAAAATTAAGGGAGAAGAGTGTACTAATAAATCAGGACACTTACACAGTAACTGGACCATGACTAAAGACCTGAAAACATGTTTTTGTCTCAAAATAAGTTGTTTCCACTCCACCCCCCCCAACAACTAGCTGATCTAATGAAAGACCTTTCTTCTCACAACCACTATATTGCTTGTGATGATTTTATCATTTCTTTAGTATCTTAAATACCATATCCAATCACTTTTGTCTGTTCTTACTCCTTTTATGCATTTCATCCCTTTGGCAGTATTGCAGTTGACCCTGGACTCCTCCATTTTAACTTTTTTTGCCTTGTGTGCATTTTTCAGGGCATGAAATAACTGGTTAAAATGGGCTATGAGGAAAGGCAAAAAAACATCAGCTAGTATTGAAGTAATTAAAACATTTCTGTCTGTTCTTCAGACTATCACTTTCAGCTTTATATTTCTATTTTTTTTCTTTCTATGGTACCCTACATATAAATATATTTACTAATAAGATCTTAAATCAATTTTGTTCTTCAGATAGATCATCACTGTATTTGTTACTATTCCTTTATAAGCAAAATGTTTGCTCCAGTGTATTTCTAATTTTCCCTTTTTTTGTATCACATCAAGATGCAGAATTTCGATTTAACATTTCAGGTCCTGATATTATCAAATATTAGCTGATTCAATTATGGAACATATGCTATCCCTTCAAAAACTATGCACTTTTTCCTCATGTTTTCAGCTTGTAGTTAGAAAAAGGGAAGAATTATTATATATATTGTCTGTAAACACAGACATTACACGCATTCGTTTCACACCTACAGGAAGATTTTTGTGACAGTGCATGATACTCCAAGACATGTGTTTCTTTCAGAAATAATAGACCATAGATACATAAAAAGATGCAATTTCAAGCTCTAAGAGCAGGAGTGAAATTATCATGTCACCAGTCTAAATGTCACCTTTTATTTTACCTCCTACCACTAGGCTTGCATGCAAAATGTATGTCTAATTCAAATTAGCTCCCCTGACAAAGACCTCATCACATTCATTGTCTTCTTTCCTTCATTTGTTTCTTTGAAAAAACAGATTCGAAGCATTTAGTCATTATCCTTGATTCTGAATCATGATAAACTCTTATTTTTGTCTTCAAGTTTATAAAAATATTAACAGCATATTTCTCTATAAATACACAGAGGCATGAAATAGTCCATAGTGGTAATAATGAAATAGAGAAAGCTCTTTTTTTTTTTTTAATCATTATTATGGCTCTGTGAAAGAAACAGGAGGTAAAGAAACAGGAGGCAGCATTTTTATAAGCAGTATTCAACTTGAACCCATAACAGAAACAAGCAAAAACTGGTCATGCCAGAAAAGTTGTCTTGTAATCCTGTAGTTTAACTTCTGCATTACATGGGATTGATATATTTTGAATTTGAAGCAAAGAGAGAAAAATAAAATTATCTTTTCCACTGAACACAAAAGGTTTAAAATTTGCTTTTGATTAGGGAGCACAAGAAGTTCCTTCACTCGTAGATGTGACACAACAAAGATAAAATGGCAAAGAGTAGAATAAAGATGTTGCTGCCAAAGAAAGTAAATACTAATAAGGACCATGCTGATTTAGTTGGAGGACAGAACTAATGGAAAGCAAAAACCAGTTCATTAGTAAATACATATATTCATAAAGTAGGAAAAACTGACAAGGATGGTCTGAAAAATAGCTTAATGCTTACAGGTTTTTTTAATATTCAGAAAAAGAGCCTTCATTTCCTTTCACAATTTTGAAAGTCAACATTTATGGAGTATCAGATCTACCTAACTCATTTTGGCAGCAAAAAGAACACTGACAGCTGTTCAGAGTACAGTTTATCTAGCATCTCAGCTCTGCAATGCGATGGGTACTCTCAAGCTCTACTGTACCCTATTGCAAAGTTTGATTTAGACTTACAGGAAACAGAATGAAGACAAAGTAGTATAAAAAAAAATAGAATAAAATCATCTAGAAACAATGCTGAAAGGAGAAAAAAGATGTTTCTTTAACAGGAATGAATGCTGGGGAAGATGACCTACTGCTCCCTAGCATCAGTCCCAATCTTAAACTAGATGTCCTTCAAGTCATTCTTTCAAAGCATGGATTTCAGAGGGACAACAGGAAAGGAATTGCAAGCTTAGGAAAATCAAGTATGTTTATTTTACCCAGGTGAAAATCATGTAAATTCCAGGCACAGAAATAACATTTTCAATATACAAGGTGTAAGCCTAGTTATGAATAGGAAGTGACAAAGGAGTTATGAAAACATCCAAAATAAACTATCCCAATACTGAAAACAGATAGTGAAATAGAACATTTCCATGAGGCAGAAGTAGCAGTTTGAACTGATGTACTGCAGAGTAGGCAGAGTATGCCTCTAATGTCACAAGAGCACTAACTGCTACAGGACTAAATAAAATAAACATACAATTAAATACATTATATACACATGTATTATAGAAAACAAGGGGTATTTTTCCTTTCTGAAAAAGCTAGATAAACTCTAAATGATATTAAAATCTGTTGGGGAAAACAGAAACTTCATTGAATGGACCATACAATTAGAAAAGGAATAGATCAATATCAAAGGTGACAAAGCTGTCTATGAAGATACAAGAAAATGGAAAACTAGTAAAAAAGCCATGAAAATACCACCAGAATATGGTTGTCCCATTTCTATTATCTACAAAAGAGGAACAAAATAATCATCTAATTCATATGACTGAGCCTGCTTACTTTAAACTTTTCACACTTCTTTTGAAGACATCCCTGTTCATCTTAATGGCATCCTCATTTTGCAGTTGCAATTTATATTACACAAGCAGCCAAAGTGTAATCAAGATCAAAAAATAGAAAATATTCTCTTTTGACTACAGGCATCCACAGGACACGAAATATAAAATTTAGTCTATACCTATCCTTACTTCTGTGCCTAGTTTTGATCAATGCTACTTCAGTAAAAATATAATTATTAGAAATACCACCACTTATCACTTGCCTTCTGTATGAAGAAGCTGCTTGGGCAAGCAGAGGCATTTTTGGTTTATTTTGATTGTTTATCACTTCTGTTGAAGTACATGCATCAGTCTGCACATGGCTTCTTGCCAGACCCACAAGAGATTGACAAGCAAACCACAAACACCTTCTGCTACTTAACACCCAACTTAACATACAGAATAAAAAACATGTCCAAAAGAACTGAAAACCCTTTCCTTATATTTTGATGGATGTTAGGGTAAATTGGTAGGTTAAACAATTACAGGAAAACAGCTTAACTCCATAGCTCTGATGATTACCTCCCATACATCCAGCCATGCCCTTACAAACTTTCTACAAGCTCTTTTCTTCCATAACCAAAGTGTCAGATAATGAAAATACCTCAGGGTTGACAAAAGCACAATTATTTATGTTTGCTGGGACTTTGAATAGTGATTTTACTAAAAATATTTTCTTAATCTGTGTAAATTATTTAAAAGATATACATGCATCCTTTTCTACACCTGAACCCTAGTACATAAAGGAAACTGATTCTGTATTTAATGCACTGTCCAACATTTGATCTTTTCCTTTTGCCATACCCTTTTTATATAAAACTTTCATTTATGCTTAAAGCATTTAATTTTTATTTTAAACAACTGCATCCTTATTTTGTCACTTAAACTTTTATGAAGAATAATGCGTATGTGCAACTCAAAATATCAAAATAAAACATTTTAATTTATGTGGGTAAGGATGCATGAAGGCAAATGTCTTTCACAACTTGATAAAGGTAAATTAAATCTTTTGGGAATGCTTTATAATTATGATAAATGAAGACATAGAGAACTTTTTTGAAGTATATTGAGTGACTGCAGAACCTCATACCTTGAGGTAATTATGTTTTTCTTTCTTTTTCCTGAAAGCAACAGACATTATTATAGTCAACATAAAAGTTTACAAGTTCCTCCTTCCCCCCACCCTCCCCCCCAAACATCTTTGATATTATCTGGCACACAACACTGGAAAAAGTAGTTGATCACTCCTGATACCATCTTGAATTTCAGTCTTGCAACTTAGCATACACAGGTAGGGTTACTATTTTGTCTGCTTGAAATAAAAACCAACAATGTAAGATTCCATGTTTCCAATCACAAAGTACACCAATACCATATTAAATACAACAGCTTTGTGCAGACTGCTTTCTCTCCATTACTATTACATATGACACAAGAAATCCACAGGAGGTTGCTGTTCTCTATACCACCATGAATCTTTGCAAGTAAGCTGGGTCATGAAGCAGTTCATGATTTGATAGTAACAGTAATAGTGTGAATAATTGATTTTCTGGCTGAACATTGAAACTGGATAGTAGGGAAAAAAAAAAAAAAAAGACACTAGAGAACCCCAAACTGGCTTTGATTAAGCTATTCCATTATTTAACTTGTTTTTTCCCCATCAGACTGCAAGAAAACAGCACAAGATTTTCTCAGTTCATCACAGGATGGTTAATTCAACCTGGCATAAAATATTTATTGCGGTGATCTATTAGGAAAAGCAAAGGGAAAACAAGAGCATGCTTCAAAAATGTAGGTACAGCCAGTTCCCTTCTAATGGTACAGTTCAGAACTTAAAATGACCTTCCATGAACCTAGAGAGCTGCATTCATCATCCTCGTCTTTAAATCCCTGGAGAAGTATTATGGACTGGACTTCCAGTCTCGTACTCCAGAAGTCCTCCACAGAGTATGAAGTTATTCTTTTTCTCTCCTTAAATGATTACTTCAGTAATCAAAAGCTAAAGAAAACACCTCTGGAAGGAACCAAAGGCACTCTAGTTAAAAAAATTACACTATTTACATAAGTAGAATTTCAGCTTGATTATTAATTTACTTAATTATTATTTTACTATTATTGCTGAGGTCTTGTAGAACTATTCCCTGAAATGGTGTGAAATGTTCATAGTTACACAATGCTCCAAACTTAGAAGGATTTTTGAAAAGAGTTCACAATCTTATGAAAGCAAAAGAATAAAGTAAAACATTCCTTTCTACAAATTTATTTACTAGCTATGTTCTTTCAGCCTTTATTAAAGGACTTGAGCAGCTACAGGAGCTTATAAATACATGTATTCATACACAGAAAAAGAGAAATGAGAAAAACATAGATATTTACATACACTGAGAAGCTCTAACTTAGAAAACACATGGAAGGAAAATGTTACAGAATGTATCTTTTAACAATATTGACATCATTTAATGACGTTGTTTTTATGTTAAATCAAGCTTTAGAAATAGGACACTGTTTTCTGACTTGCATCTATTCATTTGTTCAAATGAAGATAAATTTAATAACAATTTTAAAAAGTAATGTTTTATGTGTGGCAGTTCAGAGTTTTGGGCAGTTAGAACATCAGAACTTCAAAATACTTCTGAAACATTTTTGGAAATACAGTTAAAACTGTCTCTTAAAATTCCTTATGACAGAGTCATTTTATTTAGATTGTCCTGTTTGAACCTCAAAGTTCCATTTCTTTGTACAATACAGCTTGACAAGTAGCATCATACCATACTGTATTTTTATACAAAAAAAAAAGCCAAAGTTGTTTATATGCAAAACCATATCAGGAGATAAAATTTGTGACTAGAAATTTATAAGAAATAAATGTAGATGTTCTTCTCAAAGACAATCACATCTGCAGAAACAATAAAAAAAAAATCCTACCTCATTTAAAGATAAAAAAAGCACACAGAATTACTTAGAACAATGGGCTAGGAGACACAATACAAGCATTCAACTAATTTATCATCTCAATTTGCTCCCAAACCCTCCTATTTCTTTAGTATTCCTACCGTGGAAAACAGTCAATTGCAAAAAAAAATATTTGATTAATGTTTCATTACTTGTACCAAATAAATACAACACAGACAACAATATCCTAGTTACTACCTAATGAAATGGTTTCCAGATGAGCCCTCTTGTCAGTTGCTTTAAAAACAAGCAAAGGTAAAGGAACGGGGGAACTGCAGAACTTTGATTTTTTACTCTAAATTATTTTGCATTGCTACCAAAGCTATAAATTGTACATCTTGCCTACATGGCATCACCTTGCAATACCTTGACCAGGTATTTTTATGACACTCAAGATTTGTGATTTTACTTTCGACTCACTTAAAATATTGTGTTACTTTTAAAATGCCCAATATAATTTATTGCCTGCAGTAATTATACAATCAGAAAAAAACCCCCAAAGTTTTATATTTTCCATATTTTGCAACGAGTTGAATAACTAATATGCAAAGTAGTAAGAGGTTTAAACCATTATAAACACACCGAACAAACCTTACATAAGGGAAAACCACTGTTTTTATAAGCAAGTTAATATGGGGAAGTGTACTAGAATTATCCCCCTTTTACAAATGGAAAAAACTAAGCACTCAAAATTTAGTGAAATAATCCAAGGTCACACGTGTAAACTAGAAACCAAGCACCATCCTGGTATATTTCCAGAAACTTTTTCGCTATCAGAATAATACTGCCAGTTTGCTGCACAGTCTTCTGAAAATCTACCACGTGCAGACACACGCGCACTCGCGCTCTTCTCCACACACATATGAACACCTAAGCTTGCAGTGAAGCTCACAAAGGGCTGCAGAGAAAGTTAGCAAAATACCAACCAGGTTACTCTGACTGTTCCCCCCATACTGGCTGTTAAATATCACAGTGACTGCAGGAACTTACAAAGGAAAAAAAAAATACTAAGCAGATCTTTGCTGAAGATTGATTTACTGTCCAATATGCACAGACAAACTAGAAAGTGCTTTCTGTGACAGATTTAAGCCAAGTTTCATTGTTGCATGTACTCTGTTCTGCAAAATGTTACTGAACATATTCAGCAGAACTGTGCTTACAAAAAAAATCTATCAGTTTTTAACAAATTCATGCTTATAATACTAAGCCTACACAAAAATGCTCAAGACTCAGTCATGTTCCTTAAATTACCATTTCTAGTTTCTATGCTGTAAGAAAATATTTTACTTTCCAGCTCTAATATCTCACTGGATGTGCAGGAATTCTTTACACAGTAAAGTAAAAAAAAAAGTAAAAAAAAAATTAATAGATCCAGACCTTTCCAGTCTCAACCCCAAAGGAATTGTCCATTCCCTCCAACCCAAAAAAAAAAAAACAACAAACAACCCACCACCACCCACACCAAAAAACCACAAACTTCAAAAGCATTTGAACATTTGTTCTTCGATGAAGAGCTGTTAAAAATGTGCTGCTCTTTTGCATGAGGATCATTATCGAGCTAAATGCTCATTTAATGCCTAACACCATTGTTTCCAAGCATCTGGCATTTAACCAACCTTTTCAGCTATTTTGGTCAACAGGCTTTATAGTGAATAAGTTTCTTTTACCTATTCTAAAAGTTTGGTGACCTTTTCCTTGATTACACTCCTGCACTTTAGGTGTAAGTAGTGGGAAGGTGGGGCTCACTGGGTATCTCTACATGGTATCCCCTCTACATTTGGATGTGTAATAAAGCCAGCTGAAGAAAAGGCATTTCAACATTCTCGGTCAAATAACTAGCATCACCAGGCAGCCTTCATGTGTAGAAGTTGGACACTTCCACAGCTCTCAGTGCTGATACAATACGGTCCACTCTGCTCTTACAAACCACCCACAAGTTTCTCTTTCTCACAGACCTCTTATGAGATATGCTACCCTCGCCACATGTTCTCATGGGTGGAGGAACTCCTAAATACTACTTCTACTGCCACTAAAGAGTCCCCCAAACCAGGGGACAGAATTAAACAAATGGATTTAAAGTGTATATTTAGATATGGACTTCAGTACAAAAAAAAAAAAATATTTAAGGTTCTTCAACCTGTTAAGAGCTCAGAGAGTGATCATGAGCATTAGTGATGGAAAAGGGAACCAGAGGAGTTAAGTGTGAAGACTTTGAAAAGGATCGAGTGAGGAAAAATCAGGTCAGGCAACCAACTGGCCATGAGACAAAAGGACAAAGCCTGTCTAACATGAATGGGACAGAAGGATTGCAAACAGTCCTAATACAATGTATAAGAACGAGGGCCATATACTGAATCATAGAGGCAAACTCTCAACAGCTGCTCCTGAAGCCAGGACTACTCTTTCTGCATACTGAAAGAAGCAGAGATCCTAATTAAAGAGTGTGATCATATAATTAGAGATGGCACAATATACACAGGAACCAAAAAGCCCTGTATAAATTATTTTAATTCTGGTATTTCCTAACCCCTGACTGGTTTTGTACTGTCATGTTCTAGTTTTAGTTTATTTATAGAAATATGGAAAAGATTGAGTTATCTTGGAAGGATAACACTCCTCTCCCTTTCAGACTTCCTTAGTTATGGTTGGACTTCACACAGTATGACAAGCTGCATCCAAGCAAATGAGATCTGCACTATTTTTCTAGTAATAATAATAATAGCTTCACTTACTCTAAAGAAAAAAAAGTCACTGTTATTGAAGTGATTTACAGGATGATAGATACACTTGCACTGACTGTATTGGAACAAGATTATTGCTGCTGAGATTATAATTAAGGCTTTCAAAGTTGACATGGGAGAAGGAAGGACTCTAAGGAGTTGTCATTTTAGGAAAATAATGATAGGATTGTCATATTTAAATAAAACACTCTTAAATATAGGAGTGATTTCTGAGAACAGTGCATTTGTTTGTTAGATTTTAAAGTATTGCCTGTAAGGATATCATGCAAAGTAGAAATAATGACAGGAAAGGAAAAAAGTTGAAAACAAGCTCAGACATGCAAAAGTGGACTGCAGCTGGCTCTGAGGAAAGACATTTTGGTGATGTGGTATGTGCTTTTCCAGCATGTGTTGTTGATGGCTGCAATACTAATGAAGCACAGGAATGTTGGTATCTAACAGCAAGCTTGTTGCTCATGGTATGCTTTGCAGAAAGCAACTGCTTTTTCAAGAAAAAAAAAAAAAAAAAAAAAAAAGAAGAGGGAAAATATACCACTGGAACAATTTTATTCTGGACTTTTTGTAAAAAGTGTTGTCTCTGGTATTACTTGGAAGAACAGAAATAAAAGGGTAAAGGGAAAGTTAGAGGAAATGGGGGAAAAAAATGTATATTGTGAATTTATTAATAATCTGACATGCTATCTAAGGACAAATTCCAGAAATGCCACACAAGAGCATTGAGGTTAAAGTCTGGAGGAGAAACTATGGATATGAATGTACACCAAGATGTGAGCAGAGGAAAACGTGCTTTTAACTCTTCCCCCCCCCACCCCAAACCTGCCATTCCTCTTATGAAATTTGTAAAGCATGTTCTCTTCAACCTTCTTCTCTCCATAATGCAATGTCTCACTCTTTTTAGACCAGCAATGCTAGGCAACTCCTTTTCATCTTGATATTTTCAGCCACCCTTCTGTATTCTAAATTAATGTTTATATTTTAGGAATTGAAACAGTAAGAAGCTAGAAAAAGACCATGAAACATTATCTGATCAGTATGTTAGCCTGTATTATCTTTAACACACATCTGAAACCACATGCTTGTAACTCTTTGTATCTTCCCCACAACCATAGAAGAATGTTCTTAACAATATGAATAGTAATGTAAACCTTGCTTTGAGGTCAAATATATTTGGATGTACCGTGTCAGAAGCTGTCTCTGGCAACAGCAGAGAGGGAACAGAGGTGCTTTCATATTGCTGAATCTGTTCTTCAAGTGAATAATGAGCTTCTGTATGAAAGCACTAAAAGTACATTTTTTCATTAAGTACAATTTGAAAAAGTGTAACATTGCTGCCAGCTTCCCCTAATACCACACCAAATGTTCTATGGTAGGTAATACTGTTGAAAACACAATCTTCTGTTATGGAGCATTTAAACATATTTACGAAGAGCATTCTTGAAGTAGCTGTATAAGATTATGGTGTTTGCCTAAACCCCAAATTCTCTCTCCCCGCCTCTCAAGACATACAATATCAGCATCCTGAAGAATTTTTCTGTTGAAATACATAATTCCTGATGAGTGGCACCTTCGTATATGAATTTATCTTTGATTCTTCTGTAGTGAGATACGGTTTTTGTTTGTTCAGAACAGAATACCACATGCTGCCTGGATACAAGCTGCTGCTTATGATAAGCTCACTGTAATTTCAGTATACAGTGGTATATTTGTTGCCCTAGAATAACCTGACTTTATAGCAGCTGGATGCATGCCAGTTTCTGTTTGTCTTTAGACTGCTGGCTTTCTTCTAATTATTCTCATCCTGGGATACTTGGCTCATCTATTCCTCATTTTGTGCTAAATATTCCCTATAAAGTCCTTATAAGCTTTCCTGACTTCTTGTATGACTAGTATTTGCACTATGAAATAAAGTCTTTGATTATTCTAAGCCTGGCAGTCAAAAACTTACCAGCTTTTAAAAGCCTATGCTATCTCATTTTCCTTCCCTTTTAGCCATCAGGCATTTCAGTGACTTCTTGGCATTTGAAACCTCAGTCCTCTCTCATCTAACAAGTTACTTGGGCATTTTACAATATGTTTACAAGGAATTTGGAAAGCCTTGTTTTTCCTGCAGTATCTCTTGCCCACTTTGATGTTACGTTCTAGTAAATGAAGACATCTTCCTGGCACTTACATTATAAATTGTCTTTCCATAAGCACTGGTTTGTTTCTACCTTTCAAATCTGGTAATTTTCTTTCCATTGCTTTCTTATGCGTGCAAAGCTCCGTACATAGAAAGGTCAGGGGACAGTAAGCATTTACTGTTCATATACACCACTATTAAAGGAACTATATGCCATTTGCATATAATTTGCACTCTCATCTTTTTTGGGCACCAACATCTTTTGTTCGGTGTTCATGTTGTAATTAGTGTAATAGCACTCCTGATTTCTAGGCTGTGTCCCTGGGAGCTAATATACAATGAACATATACTATTAGTTGATCCTGTGAAAAGGATCAAGGTTTTTTTCTAAAATGCTACTGGTCTGTTGGCTTGGTGTCCTAGTTAATAATTTGGCATCACTTTCACCCTGTCCACTAAACAAACAACAAAATATACATCCCAAGAGATCAATTATAGTCAGAGCTATGGCTAGCTACCAATATTCTTGAAGAAATCAAAGCTACCTGGTATTCTAAGTTATTAGATAACTTTTCTTCTTGATGAGAACTGCAACCACTATTTTAAGCACTTGGAAATCTAAAAACTTTGTATACGCATTTTAAACCACCTCACTGGCTTCCAGAGTAAGCATGTGTCCATTAAAGAAATTAAGAGGTTTTATTAATCTTCTAGACCCAAACTACTTCTTAATTTATATATTAATTTATACTAAGAATAGCTCCTTATTATGGTCATGCATAATAAGGGAGAGTCTGTCTCAAAAAAGGTTACAATTTAATGAGTACATTTTTAAAAAACATGGGAGGAAAGTGAAACAATTATTCTGTCCTGGTATAAGGAGAAACTGAGACACAGAGGCTTTTATCCTGCCTAATTAGCAATCCTGCTGCTTTAGGCTCACTCTATCATCCATGGAGAAACTGGCACTTCGTCCACTGCATCATTTCAAAATGTAAGTGAAATCTGAGTTCTTGGAAGACTGTGATTATAGCTTCACTATTGCTAAAACAGAAAAAATGAGGCAGGAAGAGGCAAAAATCTTTTCAAGGTCACTGGAAGAACTGAGACTTGACCTCACATCCAGTAAGATTCACTGCGTTTTTTAATCCTATTTTACATCTTGATTCAAAACCTACTGAATTCAATGGTGAGACTTATGAGCAAAGATGAAATCTCCTATTAAAAACCCCAAACTGTGCAGTTACTTATAAAATGAATCCAAGCATAAGAGTGTTTTTAAATACCTTACAATTTAATGATAGTATAGTAATAATTCTGAAGGTTTGTGATTAATTATCATTCTAGGAATACGATCACTTTTTAAACATGTGTGCAAAGTGAAAAAAATCTTACTTGAGGAGGAAAATCCCACAAGTATATCTCTCAAGGTACGTATTTTTTAAACTAAACAAATGAGAGCACAGCATGGAGAATAAAAGCCACATTAGCATGTTGCACAGACATAAATAAATTTGAGTCAAATAGCACTGCCTATATGGGATTTTAAAGCAAAAACTCCTACCAATACATACAATTTCTGTATAGTGATTATGAATTAAGAGTGAAAGTATGTTTTCATGTAAAAAATGAAATAACTCCATCCCACATTTAGGCTCCTAAAAGTACTGAGAAAATCTAAGAGAACTAGTAAGCCCTGCATGTTTGTTAGAATCAGAGATAGATCAGAAGGTACAGCAATTAACAATTGCATTATCAAACCAATTTAGAAAAGTAGTAGTAACTTACATACTTCACACAAATATCAAGGGGTTTTCCAAGTTTTGTGGTTTGAAAATAAACTCAAAGCAATTCTTCAAGGAAATGTAAAAATGGAATTAAACAGGGATTTTGACACTATGCCCTCCAATGATCCAAATTACAGAAAAAGGACTGTGTACATAATGATGCAATTACATGCAGTCATGAACAGTTTAATTACTGTATGCCTGAGTGAGCTTTTTTTTAAAATTTGAGGGCACTGTTGGAATTTTCTTTCTTGTACACCTGACTGATTTTAAGTATATTGATACCACAGTCCTAGATTACAATGTCAGCATATAGGAACTAATTCCCTTTTGAAGCAGCACAATACAAACCAAAAGTAAGTATACACTGTGAATTAAGAAATCACTGATAGACGTTAAATGATACTCAGTGCTTCTTCTTCTTCTTAGAAAATATTGCCTGTGGTCAGACAGAACTATGAAAGGTCTTCATTAAAAATTAATATGCACCAAAGTAATTTTGAAGCTGTTGTTGGATAATCAGCTGCATCTGTAGTTCCTGAGCACTTCTTAAAGCTCTCCTTAGCTCTTACATGGTTTTGTAGAAAAAGCGTGACACGTCTGACGCACAAAATATGTTCCCCTGAGGACTGCACCGTGCTGCAAAGAAAGCTTCCAAATCCCATTTTGGGACACACTGATGCAATCAATGCTGCTCGTTGAATAACTAAACTAAAGTCATTTGCATTAAAGAAAAACATGTATGATTCAATGGAAGGCTCCACAGAGCTCTGCGTGGAGATTCTGCTGGCAAGCCTAGGGGTTGTTTCAAGAGTACATTTGTACAAGATTTTAATCTGGATCACACATTCAGGCAAATTCAGTTTTCCCTAGAATTCTCCTGCATTTCAGCAGTCACATTTGATCTATAAATGAACTTAATTTTTATGGTTTTTTTAAACCTTCTCATTAGTGCTTCTACTGGATTATAGCCAAGCCCAGTGAGAAATGCATTTCTCAAAACTGCCTAAGGTACATGAGACAGCAAGGAATGAACTGTATGACATTGTGAAGCTAGGAGAAAGCACTAGACTGGGTGTCCTTCATTGTGAGGAAGAGCCAATGGGGGTTGTAGCTGAAGAATGGAAAACATGTCTTCAGTTTTCCATTAAAAATAAAGTAGACAGATGCATGCCTTATTACATTTGTACTCTCACATCGCAATAAAAATATAACATGAAGTCTTGTTTCTCCTAAATATTTTGCAGCACTACAAGCTACAATTAAGTTAAATCTCCAATATGCATTAACTCTAAGGAATTAAAATTCACAATCATGTTTCATACACTAAAAATAAATCCTTGCTCATGTAACCATCTGAAAAATCTCACACAAACATATCAGTTATCTAAAACTGTACTGGACATCCCTCCTTTCCACCTACAAATTGGTTTTAAATCTTCTCCCTTTGGTAGTGAACTGTTCCACCAAACATGAACATTTTTATCCACATGCTATGCTCTGTCACATGAACTCTAAAGGCTTGACAGTAGCTATGCCCAGTCCTACATCTGCCAGCAGGAGGACAACGAAACAAGGAGATGTGCTAGAACAGAGATTGAGAGCAAGTAGAGGGCAGTTTAAATTCTAACCCAATAAGAATCTTTTTTCTTTATTCTGAGCTTGGCTTTGCCTTAAGCCAATTCTTCTTATTAAATGAAATTGATTCATCATTCCATAAGTGGGAATGTGCATTGCCAAAAGGGAAAGCACCCAACTTTGCTGACCAGTAAATTGCTCACAAACTTTTACAGAAGAAAAATTTTTCTTGTAAACATTAACTTTCTGTTCTTGATTAAAACAAAAAGGCATCTTAACCACTGCTAAAGCCATGCTTCTACTAATAACAATACCAAATCAAAACAACATCAAAAGTATCTTTGAGACTGAAAGGAAGCAACTATTAATTTGATAAGTACTACCAAAAAAAAAAAAAAAAAATTAAAAAAAAAATTCAGAAACCTTCCTCAAGCAGGAATCCCTTCATACCTGCACAGTTAAGAGTACTTTCTGTTCAACAAGAAGTCTTTTTTCCTCCACTTAATTTCCTCCATTCCACTAAAAATTAAAGCACTGCCCTGTCTAGTCATTAATGTTAAATACAATTAATGTGCAGTAACTTCTTGAAAATACATCCCAGAGGGAAGAGCATCTCAACATTCAAACTATAATTTTAAGGGGAGGACGATGACAGCAGCGAGGCAGATGATGGAATGAGCATTACCACCCCAAAGTGCACTAGTGGGAGAAGTTCTCTCTCAGAGTTCCAGTAGTTACTTTCATACCATTTGATGTAGTTACTGCAGGACATGTTGGAATAACTAGTGGTACGTCACATACAAGTGCAGATGATAACTCATGTCAACTCCACTGGGGCCTGCTTTTAAAACATACTTTAAGACAACACTAATTGCAGAGAAACCCTATTTGCTCTAGATTTTTTTTCCAAGGGTTCAGTTGTTTATCTCCCTGCAGATCCAAACATTTACTGTACTCTGAGAGTTCACTGTACTCTAGCAATTAAATTAATGGCTGCAGCAACAGCAAGAAATCCTTTAAACCCCTGTGGGCTTGTTCCTTTGATTAGGCTAGATCAGTGAAGCTACAGCTATTTGCAGGCAGATTAGATAGGCTAGGTTTTTATTGCCATTTGCACTAGAGATAGAAAGGTCATGTTTGTTGACATCTTACCAAAATCCATCTGTGAAAGTTTACTTTAGAAGTTATTCTTCAGGAATATTTTTAATTTTTAAAGAGTACCATATGGATCTAAGAATAAGAAATGACCTAACCATACCAATACAAAGCAGAGTACTCCATTTCTGCAGCAAGCAGCAGAACAAACATAACACCCCCATATATATTTTCTCTTTTCTAAAAATGAAGTTTGAACAAATTACAAAACATAGAGCACTACTAATGTTAGACTCTGGGAATGAATAATAAGGTAGTTCATGATCTGCATCTCTCTCTGATTTTGTTTTGGCTAAAAAAATAGATTTGAGGAATGTTCTTATGTTATGTTTAACTGTGTCATGCTATTTTTAACTATATCTTTTTTTTTTTTTTTTCAGTAATTAGTATGCTTATGATGACAATGTCATAGGTAGCAATGAGCATCTCAAAATGTCTTACAAACATTAATGCTCCTTTGCCATTTGAGGTGTCAAATGACAAACATTCTGGTATCAGAAAATATCTGTACAGCCTTGCGAGAACACTGCAATTGCCGATTTTCTGAGACAAAGACAAAAGAACATGAAAGTTAGTGGCAGAGCTGGGAAGTGAATCCAGCCTTGTGAAGACCTTATCACCTGCCTTAACAATAAGATGATCACTTTCTCAGATGATTTGCTTCTCTGCAGTAAATACAACTGTCATGCTTTAAGAACTTCCCCAACAAACAGCAGGATGACACCAGAAGCTAAACAAAAACCTGTAAGAGGTGAGCTCCTCATATTTGTACTGCAGGGAAACAGCAGTAAACTAAAGTAGTTTTGATAAAAATGTTTTACATTCTATATAATCAACTGAAACAACATTTTTCCCTCAACCTATTGACTACATACGCAATACAGTTCATGGGCCCACTACGCATTAATGTTCAAACTACTGAAATGTTTGCTTGCTTTAATTTCAACACTAAAGTCAATAATACTTATCAAAAAAGACATGGTCTAAAAAGAAAGTGCTGTGTATTTTGATACTGCATTATTTATATCACCAAAATATATTATTTTCCTTCTTTCAGATTTATGATCCTATCTAAAGCAATTCATCATCAGTATTGTAAAAGATGAGATTTCCATCCCCTGAGATATATGTAACTTGGATTTAAGAAATATGGTACACTTTGAGATGTTCTGAGTTTTTTGTATTTTTTTCATTTTTAAAGTAAAGTTTGTTTAAACCACAACTATAGAGAAAAACCTATCTAAAATTGTTTGCATTTTGTAACATGCAAGTTTCACACCAACCTATTCTACACCTAATGTACTGTCAGTAGTAGGATTGTCTCAAAAAAACCAAAACCTTTAGTTTAACACTCATGAGAGGATTAAAAGAAATTACAAATTACTTTTTTTCTTAGGACATTGTTTTATAAGTCTATAATCCCACTCACTGCTTGTGCTGCTAGTGTGAAGCAGGTGCCTTCAGCTGTTCTCACCAAAGCATTGTTTTCTATATGGAATTATGTGTCCTAAGAAAATGAAATGTTTCCACATTTAATTCTGAAGCCTATGACTTTACCTTAAATTTTCAGATTTAAGACAGTTTGCAAATAAAAGTATTCATTCCTCCATTCCAGTTGCAGCCCTGACAATTCTTGTCAATATCCCCTCTTTTCATTGATGCTAGAAACAATTTCAAACAAACAACTCAAAAAGGATATATGTGGCCATTTCCCAGTAGTTTGAAAATTATCTTCCTTAGAATATATTGGGGGGGGGACGGGACTGGAGAGTTAGAGATGAGCCTACAGAAAGTTGAAGGACTATGTCATAAATCTTTCTAATAGTCACACAGATCAAACAACTGTCTTGAAATATCTTTAAAATCCTCCAAAGGCAAAATTTCCAGAGTGTTCCTTACATTCAGCCATAGCAGCCTGCTTTGTGAATGTGTGTGACAATTGTAATCTGTGAAAGTTATTGGAAAGATTAAGGGAAATTAAAATGAAAATATTTACTGCATTTTTCATTTTAAAGAAAACAAAGTAGAATGCTTGAGGAAATGGCCCAGAAAGAAGCTGGGCATGGGATGCATCAGCTTCCTGAGACCAGGAATCAATCTGAGACCACAAGCTGTTTATTATCTTGGCTTCCCAAATGACTGCTGTGAATAGCCAATGCTGATCTTCAGGGACTAACTTTCAGCCTGAGAGTCAGTCAGTCACAACTCACTCACCCTTTCTTCCACATGGATAGCAGGAAACATAAGATCTTTGGGGAATATAACTCAGTTCATAACAGAGATCAGAGGTTTTCAACTTCTAGAAAATACACATCTCAAAACCATGCACCACTAGTTCTTCATTTCTACTTGATATTTTTCAAATATTTATATGGCACTACAAAAGCGTGTCCCAAAGTAAAAAGCAGAACATAATAAAACTAATCTTAAATGTTTTCCAATTTCAAAAACTACACAAAGTCTTTTATGGCTTATATACCTACAGTTTTGCAGTTCAATATCTGTGCAGGAATCCACTGAGAACAAGCACATAAGAAAACCAAAAGGCAGCAAGAAATCTGGGTTGTGACTTACTTCTTGATATCATCACTCCAATTCTTCACACCCTGCAGCACAGACTTTACTTGATCACACAATTGTTGTGATTTCGCATATAAGGAAGTAGCAACAAAAATATCTCCTAGACTTTTTTTTAAATTTTTTTATACTTCTCTGCATTCTAAAGGGGGAGACAAAGCAAGAAACCTACTGAGTAAACTTTCTGGACTGTTTTTCTAAAGAACAGCTGCCTCTTATCAGAGAATAAAGTCTTTGCATTCAAATGGAACTCTCTAACTCTTCCCAAAAATCTCCAGTAGCGCTGCAAAGGAAAAAATTACTTGATTCTCTAACTAACAATAAAATTCACAAAAGACAAATGAGGAAATACATCAACTGTATGGCATCTTCAATTTTTTATTTTTATACTATCTTTATGCCATGCACTGGTAATAAAACATAAAAGTTAATCATTCAGTGAACTGATATAATTCAATAAACTGCTGAACTTGAATACTCATCTTGGGTGACAGCAGTTTACTAGTTGCATGATCTGTGTGGTTCTTTGGGCAGAATTCAATAATCAAATCCAGATTTTCTCTGCCTTTCTGCTAGGCTCTATTCTCTCCCATTTTTTATTTTATACTAAAAAATCAACACCAACCGCAGAATATGTTGACTCACTTTTTCTCATGCTTCACTGTCTCTAAAAGTCAGCCATATGTAGCCCTGAACTCAGAGTGACTAAGGAAACATGGACCAATAACTTTGGTTTATAAAAGATAAATACAATAGTTGCATGAAATAAATATGACATACAGAAAAGGGACAAAAAATATGTTCTTGAAATCATTGTATGTGCTTCAGAAAATAGTGTTACATACGAGCCACAACACCTGGATGCATTCAGTAGGAAATTAACCTGAGTTTCTGTGTTTACCAAGATTTAAACCTTGCCAGCTGTTCTTTGTTTCCTCAGTTTGAACTATAAGGCTTTTTCTCAGGCTGGAAAGGAAGATCTTATACCTATGAAAGCCCATTTGCCATTGCTTTGCAGTGACACAGCTTCCTAGAAAATTTATCAGCAGTGTGACACCTACCAGATGTTGCTTCTCTGTAGGAAGCCTCTCCAGTTGTCTAGTAGATATGTTTCACTTTCTTCCAGGGCTTTTTTCCCAGGACTTTTTCCTTTAATTTTATGGTATTAAAACATGTCTCAGTTATCTGCAAAAAGTAAACCCATGCACATTGAAATATTATGCTACCCATTTCATAAAACTACGGGGTCCTATGCTATCGCTGGTAATCAAATTTTTGTGAAGTTTTCTGTCCCAGATTAGTCCCGGATATTTTCTAATGCTCTTCAGCCTAGAAGACCTTTACAGGTTTTATTATCACCAATGAAGAACTTTTTTCCAAAGAAAACATGAATGGCATTTGAGTTCTCTAGTCTTCCTGCTTAAGGACACCAGAAAATTACAGAAAAGTTCCACACAATTGATATTTTAATATACTGGCAAATAGGCAGATGGGACTGAGGTAATACTGTGGAAAATTTGTAGTTAACTGCAGTCAACAAATGGATTATAAATTAGGTTGCTACTATGTCATATTTGAATTCACTGAGTTTGTCAGATACTTCAGTATCATCTAGAGAAACATTCATGTACAAGGACTTGGATGCACATGTCTGATTATAGTTTGTTGTTTTAACCCATAATCTGGTTGTGTTGAATGGGGCTCATTTCCTAGATATTTAATCATGATCAAACATCAGCAGGCATAGGATCTAGGATAATGATCTACAGATCCAGTCCACAGTGAAAGCACTTCCTAGAGGAAATACTACCAACTGTATTAATATGCCACTGCTTAACCCCAGTGATTTTTCATAGATAGCAAAAAAAAAAAAAGTATAAACTATATACATAGAACTGCATATATTAAAGCCCTATCATGTGACTACACTGATGACAAAGTATAGTATATATGGTCCACAACAGCCTGGAGCATGGACTCTGGTCCCAAACATCACTTTGGCAAGTCTGTCACTGGCCACGCTACAGAATTTTCAATTTCACCCAATAGATTTACAAATCTTTTGGAAGGTGCCAGGAAGTCACACAATATCGATCAAGATCTGCACCCAAAAGAGTTTGTTTGCACTGTCTACCACAGAGAAGACTGGATCAATCACAGCATAAAAACAGTTTTTCAGGAAGGATGTGAAGTAGGATGCACTGAGAAGCTACCAGTAAGTAAACTGTCCTGAGCACACGTCACAGATTGATAAAACTTCAGAACCAGCTAGAGAAGAAAGCATTTTTCACAGCCATTGTCACCAAACCAGACAGTGTGTGACCAGCATGCCCTTGTCTTGTCCCGCAATGTGGCTTCACAAGGCACAGAAAATTACCCAGGAAATGGCTGCAGACACTTCTCCAGTGCTGCAGAGAAACTATCAAGACTTCTCTGCTTTACAGCTAAAGTAACAGGATGTCTGTATGATGCCCACAGAACAGAGAAATTTTAAAAAACAGGTTCTTGAAAATACAAAGATTAAAGTATAGCTACAGCTGACTGCATTTATTTCTAGTCCATGGATACCACTTTGAGAATATTCTTTTCGTATCATCTTTCACTTTCAACTTCAATGAAACAGCATTATGATAAAGAGTTCATTCACTAGAATTAGAAACTTTCTTATAATATTATAATAGTTATTTTTTAGATAGTAGCTTTTTTAAATCTCTAACTGCATATTTGTATATGTATACATAGATCTTCACAATTTCAGGTGCATTATACTGAAGTCCAGCACATAGATATTTTTATTCCAATATTGGCAATTCATGGATTTCCAGTGTGCTTAATTCTCCCCTACTGATAAAACTCTTCATGATACTTATTTCACACCGTGAACCATCATATTTCATACACTCCTTCAAACAAAACCTCAGGATTTTTTTTATGCCTTTGTACATTTTGGATTAATAGAAAGTCCCAAACCCCAAATGACATTAATGTTCAAATGAATAGGAATGGCTTTTTGATCTTAAAATTGCAGCAATTATCATATCTCATAAATTGCAGGAAAATCAAGTGGTTTGAATAAACATTATTTGCTTCCCCCAAAAAAAAAAAAAAATTGTGGCTTCTAGCATCTGCCTTATTGAATGCTAAAGCATGCAAGAGAAAAGGCTGCTTTCTTTTCTTCTTTATGCTATCTTACGTAGATCAAGTGTCAATAATAACAATGTGTGCATCTTATAAAAAACCTCAGTTAGATCTTGATTTTTCAAGAAAAGTAGATAAATCAGAATTATTAAGTCTAATTTGTTACCATCAATTAGCCAAGTAAAAAATGCTGTGTAAAAGCAGACTACTTTTTAGAATTGAAGAGCTCATGGATGAGATCCCTCAGGCATTAATTTCCCAGATGCCAAAGACTCTCAGGAATTTTTAAAATGCTTATTAAATCATCTAATAGAATTTCCTCCACAAGCACAGAACTATTCTCCTATTATGTTGCAGTATTGTTTTTAACCCCTACATTTTAAACATACAGAGAATAACAGACTATAAAGACACTGATAGTACACCTTAGTCTCAGAAACTTTTCTGATAGTCAAGATTTCTGCTGACACTTTCTCCCTCCCCATGGTGTCTTATAATTAAACATCACATTGCTTTTTATGACTTCATAAAACTTTCTATCTGAACATTCCATAGTAATCCATCTTTGTCTGAAGTAAGATGGCTGTAAAGTATAACTCTCCTCAAAGAACAAGCTCATTGCCTTCTTTGGTAGCTGCATTCACTCTGATATTTGTTGTGACAGTATTTGTGACATTGTAGTGTTTGAAACAGAACAGCACTCTCCTCTGTCGTGACTGTTAAGATGGAAGAAGTTATGCACTGGAGGTTAGGTTGAGTCAATATGCCAGGTATTCTCAAATCAGCACCAAATATAGATTGGTTTTGGCTTGATATCACTGCACTATGCAGTCCAAAACCATAATTAGTTGATCATATCACATGATGAGTTTGTTTATTCACCATCTGTCAGTACCTCTAGGTGGTCACCTTCTTCCAGAAGAGTATCAATGTTTGTATTCTTGCTTACCCAGATGTTATGGTGATTTTTCCTACCTGTATCCTATCAATCAAAGCCATGTAACAACCTGCTGGAAGCATACACAGCAATGTTGGACAAATTTACTGCAAAGCTTTTTGCTATCTGTGGGGAGGCAACAACAGATTTAACACAATTCAGCCTAATGATACTCAAACACGCTCCTTCAGCTGGAATGCTCAAAGACACACTCTGAGAACTATGAGTTGTTTGGGAAGGCTGAAAACAACTTCTGAGATTCTCATTCCTGGGATTCTGCTGTTGCCCTTCCAATGTTTAGAAAACGCGCCTCCTCATCCATTAATGAGCTCGAAGAAAGGTAAGAGAAAATACAGCTACTGTGAAGGAAAACAAATCTCCTCTTTTCCTTGCACTCCAAGAGGAGCAATGTGTAAGCTTTTACTCTCCTTCTCCTCTGCTATTTACAGGACATAGGGTAATGTTCTTACAGCCTCTCCAGACCAGATGCAACAGCAATAAGACAGGTGTTTACACACATGAATGCTAAAAATGAAGAGCACAAGGATATAGGAACAGAAAATCACCATAGACAGCTGGAGAAGTCTGTCAGCAAAGGAGGGAGGTGAACACTGCCCATTGGAAAAGTTCAAGAAAAATTGATTCTAGGCATTCCTTAAAATTATATACTAAAATATTCTTTATTAACAATGTATTACTGAATTTTCAGAAATCAATGTTTTAGTAATTAAAAAAAAATTACATCTATTTGTGTTAATGCTTCCAATATTTTTAAGCAGCATGCTTACTGTTGTTAAGACCACCATTCACCATTACTTTCTAAGGTTTGACCAAGATTTTTGCTAGTATTGTCTTGGATCCTGATTTTTTCAGTCAGCAGATTTCTTTCTTGATATTTTACTGGGTCTCTTTCAGTGTCCAACATTTCCCAGCCTTTCATTCTTAGCCTTGCGTACATCTATACAGATCATCAAAGGGATATACGAGTTAGAAAAAATAAGCAGAGAAGACACCAGTCTAGGTGACAGGCTGCCAAATACTTTTATGCTTATGCTTCCACAATTGCAATTAAACATATTGAACAAAACAAGTTATGAAACAAGTGCAAATTTTCACTTTCCAACACCAGTATTGCTTGTTGAGAAAAAAGAATTTTTTTGGAAGGCAAGCATCAATTTGATAGGATGTGCTTTCTGTTTAGCTAGTTAGCTGGGTTTTTTTCTTTAAGAGGGTATAAAGAGCCAACAAATTAAAATTCAATGTTTCTATTTGGAAAGTTCAACATAAATGAAAGATTTGACATAGGACTTTCTGATATCAGTTCAGTATATCAAAGATAACTTGAATGGCAGGAAGTATCGTGGCACATCAAAGAGAAATGAGAAGTTAGTCTTCGCTTGCATTTTTTTATCAGCTTCTCAATCTAATATACTCGATACATGTGTATCTTTTGCACTACTTGAAAACTCTCATAATCCATCCATTCCTCGATTAATATTCAGCAATGCAAAAAGTAGAGTACACGGGATTCAGCATTCCAGTCACATCAGCTCTAGATATGTTATCCTGCACTATTCAGGCACTACACCAGACACACCCTTTAAGGCTGCTGCACTTATAAAGGAAGAAGGCAAACCAAAACAGCTCAGAGGTGCATTTTGACCAATTACAAAATAGCATTATCTAAACCTTTTCTACTGGAGTTGCCATGCAATAAACATCCACGTCATCCCTGGGGCTGGGGGGGGATATATATATATATATATATTACACATAGTGCTTTTCTCAAGCCCTGACTAACCTTGTTGGGTTCAGTGGGACCTGTTTGTGTATTGTACGTCAAGTGCATGAATGTTTCTTTACAGGAAAGAGAAGCAATAGGAAAGGTATGAAAGAAAGAATACAGCTGAAGGAAAACACCTGTAACACCAAACCAAGGTATATTACACCAAGGCAGCATTTTCTACATTGAGATTTATCTAAAACTTTGTGATGAGCTCCTTATATTTTCCTTTTTTTATTTGCATCACTGACTACAATAGATTCTCTAGATGTTTTAGTTTGATATAAGCTCACAATTCTTGGTTGCTTAGTCCAATTTTTTATTTATTTCTTTTTTAAACATTAACAGATAGCAAGCCTTCATCAGAGAGCAATAAATGTTCCTGGGACAATTTTTAAAAGTCCTTGCCTGGTGCAGAACCCTATAGTCAACCTAACCCACTGTCAATACTGCCAGTGTTCCAACAACTGTATTGTAAAAGCTCGTTTACTTTCCTACCAGGACTATGGGAGAAACATAAACCAGACCCTCTGGAAAACAGAATTGTTGTATGTTACTCAGACTAGAGTACAAAACAGCTCTAGCCTCATACTTTTTCCATCAGTACAAAATAAGCACATGCTTTACACACATATAATCAATAATAAATACCTTAACCTTAGCAAGGTGAGGCAGTATTTGTCAGAGAGATGAAAAATGTATGGAAGGAGATGTCTAAGGTGATGTGCATTCGCACTCATTTGTGATTTACTTGCTTTTATGAATTATAGTAGTAGTGTTTGGGATTTATATCTTCAACTTTGAGCACTTTTAACTGACTTCTAACTAAATTTTTCTTTGATGGAATATGAATTCAAATGTTCTCTGTTGGTTCCTCATTAGTTTCTCTTACTTTAGTCTCACTAAACAGCTACACTTTAATATATTTATAACTAAAATCTGGAAGTTAGATAAATAATTCAGAGTCCAGCACAGTCTTACAGGGTCACTGCACAACACACAAATTACCTGCCAAACATATGGTTTGAGAGAAACTGCCTTTTAATTCTCAGTTTATTTGTTAGTGATACTACCATGAAAGAGCTGGACAGAAAAGCAGCATAAAGTCAGGCAAGAGGTGACTTCATGGTTGCCATGGCAATCTGTCTGTGAGTGTTCTTCTGTACTTAGGCGTCGGGAAATTCTGTATTGAGAAGAGTGAGTAGATAAGAAGGTTTAGTTTATTTTAGGCTAAAGAAGCTTGGAGAAAAAGCCTGCATCCCCCAGCCAAATTATATGAGGAAGCTGGAACTAGTAATGTTTTTTAATTTCTGTAAGCATCTTACAACTATGAATAATTGATGTATAAAACCAAAAGCACAATATCACCCTCATTCAACCAGAGAGCCCAATGATGACTTCAGCCTCTAGCTGGGTTGCATATGCTAAGTACCCACCAATGCGTTCAAAGCAGTGGTACACAGTGATCAGATCAGTGATCAGTAACACAGCGTTCAGTCTCTAGTGCTATTGTAAGAAATCTAAAACAGAAAAATAATTAAAAATAGCTTACATGTAGAAGTTTCTTACTGCACTACTATCTTATTGCAGCTTTTGCTTCTGACCTCTAAAATGGCCCAGTTCTGTGTCATAGCTCTGATTAGAAATATGCATTTAACTATTACTTGTAAATCTAGATAGATAAGCACTGCCTTGTAACTTACAAGTTGTTCCTATAATAATTTTCTGCTTCTAAATAAATCCAAATATTTATTTTAGAAGAACTTCTATGCAGCAAGCATGAAATGTCACTGAAGGCTTGACTACTCTGAGTAGGTAATACAAATTCTCTGAATATTAAGGGTGTGCTCATTTGTGTGTGCACATGTATCTGCATGTACCTTTTTTCAAATAATGAATCGTTTGAAATATTACCCTTTTTCTGGTTGTTTGTTTGACATCATTTTAAAAAACAGATTGAAGAAGAGATTCAGAAATACTTCTCAAAAAAAACCAAAAAACAAAAAACACATGTCAGAGAGAACATGCTGCTATCAACAGCCATACTGAAAAACCTATCTTGGGTAGTATATAGAGTTGAAAATACCCAATAAAGCCAAGGAGAACAGAAGGTGCATTAAAAATGAAATTTCTACATATCTGCCACAAGAACATAAAACATGCAATCACAACCAAGAAATGGGTACAATTTTCTTTCATGTTTTCCTTCCTCCATTCATGTACCAACAGTTCCAGCTCCTGTCTTCGTGCTCCTGCTTGAGATAGCATTTTAATAAACAACTTTCTGATCCCACTAAGTGGAGTAACATGTCCTTTTCGGGTCTATGCTTTCTGGAACATAATGTTTCCAGTTTAATTACAAAATTCATAGGAAATCCTGATACTACCTAGAGCAATAAAGTCCTGGCTAATAGAAATGGCTTCTCTATTTATTTTCAGTGTGAGAGTCAATAATTAAAGCCTGGAGCTTACCCACTTCTCTGAGCAGCTGTAATAACCAAAAGAAAGCTCATTTTGTTGGAAGTAGCCTGGTGAGATAGGCATTTTAACAATAGGTAGAAAAAAAGAAGTGGGCATGGTAGTCCTATTTTCAGCTTGTATTTCATATTTCTCTTGTGAAAAGGTCAAGCATGGGCAGCAGCATGCAAGTCTTTAATGAACAAAGCCCTTAATGTTTTCTCAGCTTCCTTTTTGTTCCAATATGTGAAACACCCTTACTTTTAACTACATCAAGTCTAAAAGACATTGAGTGCTCTGTTCCAGAAGTCTTTTTCTCTATTTCTTCATTGAATTTACTAATCCCATCATCTCAGACTGACTGGTACCAATTGTATCATGGTTAATTATTAAACATGCTTTGAACACGTTATTAAAGAAAAATCTAAATTTCACCTTCAGAATAAACACAAATCACTGTGTATTATATTACATTCAATAGTGTACTTCTGATTAATAATCTAAATAATTTACTTTGAAAAAAAGTGAGACATTTTCTTATTAATGAATAGTAAATATTTTGTAATTTTCAGTTTATATGAGATCAAAAACCAAGAAGTTCCATCAAAAGCAAAATATATCTGATGATAACATTAGTAATAAACTGGCATAGAATATACATTTTCAGATGTTTTATTATCCATTCTTTGTTACACTCCAGATTCTCAACTAAGCAGACTTTTGGAAAAAAAAAAAAAAAAGAAAAAGAAAAAAAAAAAAAGTGGCATCATTAGCTTC